>JAQSCN010000055.1:0-50000 GCA_029379335.1 Thymus mandschuricus
TGGAGGGGAAAAGCTCGTATTAGTTCTCCAGTACGGCTCATGTGGGCCCACAGACCAGTCCCTACTGGCTGCATTCGACCCATGAGGCCTTGCAGCCACACAACAAAGGGACCCCGTTTTAGCTATCTTTCAAAGTACTCCAAAGTTCTTCCAGGCACCAACTTTTCCCACACCTTCACAAGCTTCTCAAACCTCAAAAGGACAACATTGCTCCTTCAGCTCAGGCTTTTCAGAATACTCAGACAATGTACACCGCCTCAGGGTCCCAAAGAATCGATGAATTAATTCCTACAAACTGATCACTGAAACTGCTACATACAATTAACAAAGACAACAAGCACATAGCCTTCGAATATCACCCAATGCACACCCCTCCCTCTCTGCAAATACCCGAAGCTTCAAATACTCAAATCCTTCATATCTGAGAGGAATAAGGAACGAGTTCGATTGAGTTCACATACTGTCTTATTCACACACAAAAGACAAAATCAAGAAATTTTGACAAATTAGCATATCCCTACAAATCATTAAACCAAAAACACCCAAAAGAGTGAAGATGTTTAGAACTTACAAATACCAGTTCATAAACTCATTTCATCTTAATCTAATTAATGTCACCAAACATGTCAGAAAATATCAGATTTCATTATTTTAAACGCCAACATTTTCTCCTAAAAAACCGCAGAATTCATTTTTTAAAGAGAACCGTTAAAAAAAAAAAAAAATTAAAAAAATTATGGAGCTATCTCGTGGTAGGTATGAAGGAATTTGCAGGAAGAATGAAGCTTCCATTTCTTTAACTCTAAAGGTCAACCGCTAAAAAAAAAAAAAAAAAAAAAAAAAAAAAAAAAAAAAAACTCTAAAGGTCAACCGCAATAATGGCCTTTTATGAAAACTAAATGGAAGTTGTTCAATTATTACCCATTATTACAGCTGCTGCAGCTCATGTAAATTGATTAAAGCACAGAAGGGGTGAGAATTTTTCAATTTTTTCCAGATTAAAACTGGAAAAGGACCCAAACATCAACCACCAAAAAAAGCAAACAAAATCAGCTGAAATTTAAGAACGAGCAAAAAAATTGAGAAAAATCGTACCATGCCAGAAAATGAAACTCGAAAAAATTGAAATCGGAACTGCCGAAATCACGCATATGTGCATAAATGTGAAGAAAAAAAGAGAGAGAAAATTAAACAGTAGAGAGAGAAAGCTTACTTGTCTGAAGAAGAAACTGGGGTGAAGAGAAGAGAAGAGAAGAGAGTGAATGGGAAGAAGTGTGCGTTTTGAGACAAATATAAGAACCCTAATTTGACGGAGAGAAGCGCGATTCTTCCAGTCTTTAGTTTTCACTTTGGCCCCTCATTTATATAATATTTACGTTTCACACCCCATTACTTTATTTCGCATTTGGACCTCCCAGTTTTCTCTATTTACATTTCCTGCTTTCCTGTATAAGATTTTATAAAAAAAAATATTTCTTTCATTCTTTGAGAGATATAAATATTAATTGTGATTATTATAAAAATAATTAGTAGTTTAGCTGTCATAATCTCTTGGGATTAATTATACTATAAGAAATAAATCTATTGAGCAGAATCGAATCTAATCCAATGAGCTAAAAGCACTAAATCCCATACAAAATAATAATAATAATAATAATAATAATAATAATAATAATAATAATAATAATAATAATATACCTTGAAAAAACAAATTAAAAAAGCCAACAACAATATTCCTCAAATAATTAAATTAAATTAAAATTAATAGCTGTAATATCTCCAATCATTAATCAGCAGGTGAAAATGCTGGAGATTCCAAAATCACTACAAAAGAAATTCTCCCAAAAAAAGAAAGAAATAAATTCACAAAATTACAAAATAAATGTTCCAAAAATGGCAGCACAAACATGGAAAAGTAGGCCAAGAAGTTAACTACTCCATTGATCCTTCTTGCCATGTTCCTTCATAGCAAGCCAGGATCATTGGTTTCCAAGAGCTTCGAGTTTTCGTGCAATGTGGCGAAGTCGAGGCTTATTTGGATGCAGTTCCGTAGATGTGGGGGTTTATGAGTGAGGCTGTGGATATGACAGCTTCATTGACATCAAGGTTTGCAAAACCGGCCTTTGTGATGTTGGTTGATGTGTGACGGGTTAGATGGCAGCCGTCGGCCACAGTTTGCTGGAGTGGATCGAGAGCTTCTTGCACGAACCTTAGGATTGTCCCGTCTGCAGATGATGCATAAATCGACAAGGGGGCAGTATTTGTTCGATGATACATAATGAAATGAGTGTAAGAACATCACCTTTTGCTGCAACATGCTCCACAAATATGTATATTCCTCCTGGCTTCAGAACCCTCTTCACCTCTGTAAATCATACTATCAAGTTAAGCCATCAAAAAGAGCTCTCTCTCTCTCCCCCTCTAGTCCACAACTCTGGATTCAATCCACTTCTTAAATATATTATAAAAGGGAAAAGGAGAGCAAGTGATCATAACTGATATACCTAGCAATGTCCGATCAACGTCATTTACAGAACACAAGACGAGCGTTCCAACAACAGCATCAACGGAAGAGTCCTCCAACGGCAAGGACTCAGCAACCTACATAAACACCGAGCAATATCAGCGCACAAAATTCTTCGATTTTTAAACCATGCTCCAAACACCAATGAGCAGAAATCACTAACCAAATAGTGCAAAAGGACACAACATTCAGCAGAAACTAAGAAAACTCATCACAACTAGGACACATATCAATAGATAGATCATACATACTGCTTGAATAAACCGAAAATTCGACCGTGGGAGGCCTGCAGTTTCCGCTGCTGCCTCTGCATATCTCTGCATCTTCCTATTGGGATCAACTCCATAAACAAGAATATCTTGATAATTTGCATAGTACTTGAGATTTGGACCAGTCCCCACTCCAATCTCCACTATCTTTTCTCCCTTTCCTCTCAAATTTGCAAATAGATTTCTCTTGTAACCTGCAATCTAAACTATGCTTAACATTACCAATTGATGAAACTGAATTTTCTGCAGAAACAAGAAAGTTCAGAAACCTCAGCTTCATAAGATCTCATTGTTTTGTCCATAGCCGATGCATAGAACTCCTCGTACCAATCCGGCCTCGGAGGATGGATTCTGTTCAACATTTTCTGAAATTAATAGAGCAAAAAATACAAATTTTAAAAATTTGAATCCCAATTTCCTCGAATTATGATAAAGGGTCACTTTTTTTTTTTTGGCAATTTTTGTAAACTAAGAGAAGAACACTTCGATCGGACAAATTGCAATCAGAATTGGTACCATGGAATCTTGAGAATCTTTGTCGGAGGCAAATGACGGCGGGGTTCGTACCAAACCCGCGCCCAAAGCCGCTCCAAGAAAATATCTCCTGGGACAACACGAGCAGCCTTTTCCGCCGCCGCCGCCGTTTTCCGACAAGTCTCGAACGGTTTTGTTCGATATTTTCGGAGGTGCCCATGAGGAAATAATCGGTGATGGATGAAGAAGAAGCGCCATGTGAAGAAGGTGGACTACTACTACTAGTGTGTGTAGTGTGTGAGGAAAGCCCAGTAGTCCAAGATTTTTGGACTTCGCTCAACTACTTGAAAGCTTTTATCTTTTTTTAGAGTTTAGAGTTTTTATTTCATAAAATATTGGATTTTTATATTTCAGTAGATATTTATGGAAATTTGCCCTCGTTACATTATACCAAGAGGCGGTTACACAGTCCCCACCACTCACTTCCACATTCTGTGAAACAGATTCCTCGGCGGAATCCTCCGACCATTCCACGGTGGAATCTTTGCTTTGCTGTAAGTATTTTGTTTTCTCCTTATGTTTCTTGGTTTCACTGTATTGGATTTGAATATTATGTTTTTTTAGCAAAAAGGTGCAGTCTTTGGCTATTTTCCTGCAATAATCGAATGTTTTGATGTGATTGTTTGTTGAAATAATCCCTTTTCTTGAACGGGTTCGTCGTTCTTCGGCACATTTTTTACTTTGAAACCGTTTCTCAGCGTATGCATTCTGTTTCTCTCTCCTCTCTCTCTCTGAATGAGTTTGTGTGTGTTGGAATCGGATTCTTGAGTTTTTGGTGTCATTTTGAATGATGAAATGCTATGTTATATTCATGTTTTGTAAGAAATGGGGCAAAGAGGCGATTATGGAAGAGGGCCTAATGCGCTATCCGACTATTCTGGGAATGGAGGGGGGAAAAGGAGAGGTGGGAGTGATGAGAAGGAACAGAACTCGATCGGGATGGATCATACGGTGTATCGTTATCTATGCCCTTTGAGGAAAATCGGGAGCATTATCGGTAGGGGTGGGGAGATTGCTAAGCAGCTGAGAGCTGAGACTCATGCGAGGATTAGGATTAGTGAGACTATCCCGGGTTGTGATGAACGTGTGGTCACCATTTATAGTGGTAGCGAAGAGACGAATGGCTATGGAGAGGAGCAAATTTCCCCTGCACAAGATGCTCTGTTTAGGGTTCATGATAAGGTCGTGGCTGAGGAGGAGTCGCCTGTGAATGGTGGTGCGTATGAGGAACCTATGAATGTTACTGTGCGGTTGCTCGTTCCATCGGATCAAATAGGATGTGTGATTGGTAAAGGTGGACATATAGTTCAGAGTATACGTAATGAGACTCATGCTCAGGTCAGAATCTTGGGCAGTGAGCATTTACCGCCTTGTGCTTTGAGTTCCGATGAGCTCGTTCAGGTACTTTTCGTACCAGTCCTCTTTGATTCTGCACTTCGAGTATAGTCATTACAGAATGAGCAAATCATGTACTTATCTTCCTCTTGGTTTTACGGTGTATTTAGCTATGAAAGTCCGTAATAAACGTTGCAAGTTCTGGTTTTATACTTCTAACTCGTTGTGATCGAATAATTTCTGGTGACGATTTTCTTGATTGTACTAGATAAATGGTGAAGCCACTTCTGTGAAGAAAGCTCTATATCAAGTGGCAATTTGTCTTCACGATAATCCTTCGAGGTCACAGCAATCAATATTGAATGCACCAAGCATATACAGGTCCGGTATTTCGTTTACTAATCCAAACTATGGTGGGCCGCCTCTGGGATTGACGTCGTTGATGGGATCATACGGAAATTACAAGAAAGAAGGCAGAGAGTATTCTGTCGCTAGAGAGTTCTCGCTTCGTTTAGTTTGTCCAACTGAAAACCTTGGAGCTGTGATTGGTAAAGGTGGCTCTGTCATCAAACAAATAAGACAAGAATCGGGTGCGTTTGTTGTAGTTGATAGTTCGGGTGCTGATGAAGATGACTGTATCATATCGGTTTCTTCCATGGAGGTAAGCGCGTAACTCTATGTTTATATACGTTCGTATAGTAAGAACGAAGAAGGTGTCGGGAAGGTTCTAAATCCATTTCTGATTTTCAGATGCTTGAAGCGAATTCTCGAACCATAGATGCTGTAATGAGGTTGCAACCACGATGCAGTGAGAAGTTCGAAAGAGACTCGGGTGATGTTGTGATGACAACTCGTCTGCTAGTTTCGAGCTCAAGGGTCGGATGCATCATTGGTAAAGGCGGGGCCATCATCAAAGAGATGAGAAGTATCTCTAGAGCGAATATCCGAATCTTTTCCGATGAAAATATTCCCAAGGTTGCGTCCGAAGATGATGAGATGGTCCAGGTGAATGAATTACCGTTCTATGCTATCTGTGATCTACGTTTCTTTGCACTTATTCGACACGACGTCACTGAAATTGTTAAATTATGCTGAGCAGATAACCGGAGACATGAACGCTGCTAGAAGTGCGCTCTTGCAAGTAGCACAGAGGCTGAGAGCCAATGCACTCGAGAGCGACATAAGCTCTTCGCCATTTCCACACCCTGTGGCATTTGAAGGGAAAAAGTATGTAAATCGTGATAATAGAACACGTAATCAAGGATATTCATCCTACTCGAATGGATACAATACGAAGAACACGCCTCAAACAGACAGTTATGGCAGTTATGATGATCCACAGGTAGTCTCGACCTTGAAACATGTTCCACTAGCCCTCTTGACTCTGGAGTTACATCGCTCGTGTGTGTTTTTATTATGTTTTTCGTTTCCTTTTCCATATCTTGACCTATGTTTGATGACACAGATGGTAAGTGGAAGCGGTTATGAGCCATATGCGACGTATTCAGCTGGTCATTCACCTCGTGCCAGGTAAACAAAAATCGCTGTAAAAAAAGTGGTAGTTAAATTGTGCTCTACGATCTCCGTTTCTTGTGGGAGATCTTGCGCTCTGAACTTCTTCTGATGTGAACGCAGCTATGGCGTATGATGCATGAAGAAACGCATTAACCCTATTTTGGCGACACACCAGTTGTACAAGTCAAGAAAATAGAACGGGACATGAAGGAATCACTCTCGATTTTGCACCTCAGAGTCCTCGGAAAGAGTTCATGCTTCAATGAAACTTGTTGGCTGGATTTTTGCTTATGCTTTTATAGAAATAATAGAACTACATAAGCTCGTTCGAGCTTGCTAGCATCTTACTCGTGGCATCCAAGAATTTTGCTCAGACTTCCATGTTAGTGCAGTAGAGTTTTGCTTGATAGTAGTATTTACTACGCAAGATCACTTCCCTCGACTTTGTATTTACATGTCGTTGAAAACTACGTTTGCTGCCTCGGGGTTGAATGAATCGTCGTTTTGTCTCATCTTTAGCCTCTCTTCATCTCATTGCCCTCAAAACTCTCTGCATTATGAACTTTAGTGTGTGTTTGTGTGTGTGATGTGCAGGAAAGAACAAATGAAGCAGTTGAATGATGTTGACTTAGTTTATTACAGATAAGCTAACACTTTGTTGCAGAAAATGCTGCATAAACTAATCGAAAGCCTCGATATAGGAACGATGATCGAAGCAAAAGCACATACTTACAAATCCAACACTACCTAATCCACTTAGTCTTGTACCATTGCTGGATTAGTAAATCCAAACTTGCTTATGTCTGCTGCAAATTTTCATGAATGTGCCTCGATCTTCTACAGCTGTCTTGTGTTCTATATAACGCCGATGCAGCTGCAGATAACACGAAGGCACGGATAAAAATGAAGCCGGAAGGGGAGCATCATGATCAAGGACCGAAAAGGTCAGCTATGAGCATTTGTTTCTTGATAATAGAACTCGTTCTCAGAGTCGTAGCCATCGTTGCAACGCTAGGAAGTGCTCTGGCCATGGGATTGACAGACGAGACACTTCCCTTTTCGACACAAGGTTTCGTATTCAAAGCTAAATACGACGATATCCCAACCTTTAGGTTTGTGATGATATGTGCTTCATTTCCCTTTTGTTTCCATATTGTCTGTGAATGTGAGGCCTTCGACTAATTTGTGATCTCGTTTTCATTTTTCTCCAACGTAAGGTTCTTTGTGATTGCGAACGCGACAGTTTGTGGGTATCTCGCCTTTTCTCTACCCATGGCTATATATCATGTTATAAAGAAGGAAGCAGCTAAGAGTAGGGCACTGCTGATTCTTCTTGACACTGTAAAATCACTTCCTCCTCTTCTCCTACTTCGGTCTAGAATATTTAGCTCGTTCGTTTGTTCATTAGTCGTTTCGTGCAGATAATGCTAGGCGTGCTAACTGCAGGAGCCTCAGCAGCAGCAGCTATAGTATATTTAGCACACAAAGGGAATGATTCAGCAAATTGGATAGCTATATGCCAGCAGTTCAAGAAATTCTGCAATCGAATCACAGGTTCTTTAATCGGCTCGTTTTTCGCAGTCATGATCTTGGTTCTGTTGATCCCTTTGTCTGGTTTAGCATTATCTAAACGACGATGATCACCAAGAACGGTACGAGAACATTGAAATAAATACGATGCTTTATTTCAATAAAACAGTACTCAACGTAGTTCAAGTTTCTAGCTTTGTGTACAAATATGAAAAAACACATATAATCACGAATCAAGAACGTCGAGAGACCGTAAGTTTCAATCCGTTCTCCATCGACAGAATAGTCATCATTCGGTACTTCACTTGATGCCCAGGCAGCAGCTTGAATACATAAAATCTGCATAAAATTGCAAGAGCCATCTTCATCTGCAGATAAGCAGAGTCCTTTCCTAGGCAGATCCTCGGCCCCGCCTGCATAATATTCGATTCGTACCATCAAGAATCGTACCGATCCGAATCAAGAAAAGAAATAAAAAAAATTCATAGTAGTTAATTACCTGAAATGCAGTGAACTTAAATGGAGAGGCATTCTGGAAAACACCATCTTTGAGCCATCTTTCGGGCTTGAAACTCGCTGCATCCGGCCCCCAATTATACACCATCCGTCCCATAGAGTACGGGACGTATGTCACCATTCCTCCGGCCTTCACCTTCGTCCCACATGGCAAGACGTCGTCCTCTAAGATCCCCTTCGGATCCTGCAAACCTCATCACGTCACACATCTTTCTTTTTTTTTTTTTCTCTTACAAAAACATTTCAAAATTTTTGAGATAAGGATTTGATCATATAACCTGAGGGACGGCAGGGTAGAGACGAAGAGTTTCGGTTACGACAGCGTGCAAGTAGTAGAGCTTCCCTAGTGAATCATAGCTCAAAAGGGAAGCAAACCTCATCACCCTATCATCAAATGATTCCTGACTATCCTTGCTGTGAATTTCTCCCAACCCCTCGTCCTCGAATTTCTTGAGCTCCGTATAGAGCTTCTCTGCTACTTGTTTATGGCTCATGATCATGTAAACAGCCCATGTAAGAGTTGTTGCAGTAGTATCTCTACCAGCTATCACAAAGTTTAGTACCACATCTCTCAAACTCTTGTCTGTCATTTTGTTGTCCGGATCCTTGCTTAGCTCGATGAATCTCGAAAGAATGTCGTGCTTCATCTGAAAACACAACATTAGCCCTATTCAAGAATACACACTATAAGTTTGAGTAGGGAAATTTGAACCTTTTTGTCCTTGAGTTGTTCGATTTCTTGCTTTCGACGTCTGATGACAGAGTAAGTGAAATCATCGATGATCTTCATGTCATGGTCGAGCACGGCCTCGGATCCCACGTTCAAGAACTTCTTAATCTTCCAAAGAGGATCAATGAACCTCAGAGTGACTGTTATGTTTGCAGAGTCAAAGGCCTTTGCAAACTGGTTTTCTGGTAAATTTGGAGCCAATGTTCCTATCTCAACACCAAATCCAACCTTGCATATTGAGTCCAGAGTCATCCTCATCAACAACTCCTACAAAACTTCGTCTTCTTAGATGATACGTTTCTTGAATATATGTAAGGTATAAAATAACGAAACGGGCCAGACTGGTACATTTTACCTGCATGTCCACTACTTGATTGTTTGAAGATGCATGGCTCAAAATGGAAGCAAGTTTGAGGCTATACTCTCTGAAAACCACAGTACTAAAATCCCTCAAATTCTTCGAAGCGAATTCGAAGCTCGCGGTTTTCCTCTGCTTCCGCCATAGCTCACCATCAACGTTGAAGATCCCATCTCCCAACAAAACCTCCATGTACGAATGGTACACCTCACCCTAAAAAAAAAAAAAAAAAAAAAAAAAAAACACTTAGACTCTTCGAAGGGGGACTAGATAACGGAAAATGAGGAAAGGCGTTAGAGTTAACGGACCTTGGGGTAGTTGTTGAAGTTAGTTTTGAGGACGTGCTCGACGTCGGCGGGGTGGGCGATGTAGGTGTAGGTGGTGGAGAAGGGCATGGGGACGGCGACGGTTCTTGACGCCGTTAGGTAGTTGAAGATCCAGTCGTGCATGGCGTCGTAGTTGGTGAGCTGCTCGGCGGCGGCGCCGATGAGCGGCCAGGTTTTGGGGGCTTTGGTGCCACGTTGCTTGAATCTGTGGATGAATAGCCATGAGAACAGCATGCAGAGAGAGAGGACGACTATTTGCATTTTTTGATAGGGGGAAGCCAAGATAGTCCGTTTGTGAAATGGGAGTGGCGTGTTCATATACAAATCGAGAGAGAGAAAGAGAGAGAGAGAGAGAGAGAGAGAGGATTAGTTGATCAACAATCTTGGCATTTGTAGGCATAAACTTGTTGCCGGAGAGGAGAGGGAAAATTAATCTCTCAAATATAGTTTATTTATTATTTAATAAATTACGTAATTAATTGTTTTTCTACAAATTAATATACATTGTACAATCAAACATGGGCCTGGGTTGGGCCCGAACCTGGTTTCAAATAGCCCAAATTCGGCCCAATAATCTGGGCTAGTCGGCCCGTTAATTACTTCTTAATGGGCCGAGTAATTGGGCCCATTATTATTTTTATTAAATTGATTTTTTTTTTTTAAATATGGAAGCTATAGTTGCCTAGTTGTTGTTGTCGTACATTAAAATTTTGGCGGATGAAATTCATTTTAAATTATAATTAATGGTAATTAATTAGAGAAATCAAGTAGCGGTGGGTCCCATGGAGGGAAATAGAGACTTTACCAAAAGTGTGAAATATTGAATTTGATAACAAAATTCAACCAAAGCCATTAATAAAGACAAGTATAATGTCACTTTAAAACTAATAGAAATTCGTTCCCATCCATCAATGCCATTGAAATCGACTGCATGCATGCACCTACCATGCATATACATAGTATATGCGTCTACTGCTCTCTCGATCCCATCGAACTACAAACGTTTCTTTAATAGACGTAATATGTATATAAAAATACATGTTATTCGGTGGGACGGAGAAAGTATAATTTTTATACTTGATATGTTTCTATTAGGAAATAAAAGTAAATTTATTAGTGAATTCATCTAGTATGATTATTTATTCACGGTACAAATTATCTATTGCATCGACGAGTGATCGTACACGACTCGGTAATATTTTCGTAGGTAAAAATGACTAGTTGATTAAACAAAGGTGCGCATGCAAATATTTTGTAATACATGGACTTTCTATTAGGCTGAAAATAATTCTATATTCAACAAAGATTCATACAAGTACACAAAAAACAAAATTTTGAACTATTCTTCTCTTAAAATTGCGGCGCAACTTGTTCTTTAACTTTGTTCAAACTTTTCCCATTCTTGAAAAATTCAATATACTCTATTGCTTGTGTACATTGAACAAGAAATATTCGATATTTAATTACTCAAAAACCATTATAGTAGTATAATCCAACATGTGCATAGGTACTTATCTTATACAGTAAAAATTAAATAAATCATTTCCTCAAAACAAAATTTAATAAACCCTAAAAATCCAAATTAATCGGATAATTATTTAAGCATAGAATATGTATATACATATAGAACCTAGCCTAATTAATTCCCTTCAAATTAAAAATAAATCTAAACACTAATATCAACAAAGCTAAAATAATCATGCACAAACAAATCAGCTAAGAGATAAATTCTAACATATTTTCTACATCGACAACGACATGTCGGTCGATTCCGCCATTAGTTAGCTTCATTGATTCATCCTCATCTCTTTCCTATCCACACCACCATTGTCGTTGTCGTCGTCGTCGTCGTCGTTACTGAATAAACTTGAAGTTAACCGGATTGACGAACGTCGTTTGGTGCACTTGGGACTTGGAGGAATCCGAAGACTGCTGAGCTTCTCTCGCCGGAAGCTTGTCGTCTTGGAAGGCCGCATTGTACGAAGAAGAGTCGTTCATGAGCTGGGAAATGGAGGGCGCCATGCAATCGAACTCCCATAGATGAGCTAAGGAGTAAGTTCGAGGAAACTTATACGATGCCGCTTCGTTTTCTTCCTGATGAGGAACGGGAGCTTGATCGATCTGGTTGAACGATTCTTCGATCTTCGGATGATCGAAGCTCCTCGTCACGTTCTTCTTCTTGTAGATTCTGCACAGCACCCAATCATCCAACTGCAAACACACACAAACTACATAAGTCCATCGTCTCATTCAAAATGTCACGTTTCTCCGTTTTCCAACACTGTACGCTCTCTCCTTAACTCTCGTGCCCAGTAATTAATTAAATCTTGAATTGATTAACTAGTTGACGTAATGTTACATAGAGTTAGAAAATCGGAAGTAACTCATTCCAATAAGTAAAACGTGCACGAAATCTCCAAACTAAAAATTAAAAAAAATTAAAAAAAGAGGGATTAGGGTTTATTGCGTAGGGTACGTACCCTCATGGAACCGTTGTGTTTGTAGGGTTGAGACCTCGACTCGTTCAAACGGTACTCATGCATAATCCAATCGGTCTTGACCCCTTTCGGGGGTCGCCCCTCGTAGAAAACTAGGGCTTTCTTCACCCCCACGTACTTTGGCCCACTGTAGATGGCCTTGTCGGTGCCGGTCGCCTTCCAGTACCCGGAGACGGCCGCCCGGTTTGGGCGGACCCCGTTCGGGTACTTCCGGTCCCGTGGGGTGAAGAAGTACCACTCGTTCTCTCCGAACTCCGCCTTCTCTGCAACATTTTCAAATTATTCAGAGTTATTAAAACTCGTGTCGAAAAAGAATAGAAAAAAAAAAAAAAAAAGTACTAATGCACGTTTATCGAGGACGGAGAGAGTAAATATTTACCGGGAAGCTGCCACGGATCGAACTTGTAGATGTCGACTTCGGGGATGATGGAAACGGGGCAGGGAGTGGAAGTGGCTTGATTTCGAAGGTAGTAGATTATGAGTTCTTCATCGGTTGGGTGGAATCTGAACCCAGGTGGGAGCCCTGAGCTTATTCTTGATCCTACCATTTTTTTATTTTTTTTTTTCCTTTTTAAAAAAATAGTTGGGTAGAAGAATTGATTTGGTGTGGGGGGGGGGGGGGGGGGAGGAGAGAGAAAGTAGAAAGGGGAGGAGAGAGAGGGGAGGGTTTGAAATGTTTGCAAGGAGAGGGGGAGGGATTTTATATGTGGGGGAATTTGTCATGTTGTAATAACAAGTGTGTGGTGATGGGAATATTAATCTAATTTATTACATCATGGGAGGGTTTGATTAATTAATGAGATAGGTTAGATTTTTGACTTTTGATATATATGGCACACCTAATTAATGAGTATGTAATGGATGAGCGAAGCCACACGCCCATGCTACATATAAAAATAATAGTACTATAAACGAAGTTGATCTTGTACGGAATATTCTTTTGTTTCGATTTTTGTGTCGATTGTAAATTCTGAATTTTCTAGGATTATGATTGGCTCCTTTCGTCTAAACTATTTTGAATTATTCTTAAGTATTGAAATGTCATCTGCTATTTGTAGACCAGGTATATATATATGCCTGTGGAAATTCAAATTAAAACGTGCTTGTTACAAATGTTTCTGCGAAGAAAAAGTACACAGATTTAGTTCAATTTTTGCACACTTAATAATTTTTTATTCTTGCATGCTTAACCACCTTATCTACACATGCTCTCTCTCTCTCTCTCTCTCTCTCTCTCTCTCTCTCTCTAAATTGCTGCTGACTTTAATTTTACATCACTTTTTGGTCAATATATTAACCAACTAATACACCTAATTAAAATGTTAGATTTTTGAAAATTCAAGTTTTTTTAAAAAAATTATTTTATAGATAGAGATAACTACAACAATATTTTCAAATATGCCCCAACTTTGAAAACAGATTATCACTTTTGGAATTCCCCTATATGGCTAATAATTAAGTTTTAATACTATTAAAGATGAATTAACATTTCATTAAATTTAATAACTGGCATTATTCACTGTGGTACATCACGTACTTATCCTAAAATATTATATTTTTTAAACTTAGTTGTTAATTTAATCGAGCTTAATATACAACTCCCTCCGTCTCATTCCAATTTACGTGTTCTTTTAATTTAATTACGACTTTCTATATTCGGTCAATAACGTCTAAAAACAAAATCGTGCTTATTCTATACGAGTAGTGTATTATAGTCCAGGCTGTAAATTTGGAATACTTTCTAAAGTTGGAATTTATTTTATTTGATAATTAATTATGTTTAATTAAATTGAAAGAATTTCAAAAGATTATGACCGAATCATCCTCCATGAAAGTAGCTATCGATACCCACTTAGAATGATGACACCTGTCCCTAATCTCGAATTTGAGATAAGCATTTGAAAATGATATTTCTATTTTAAAATCATTGGTAGGTTTTAAATTATGGTTCTTATCTAGCCACTTCAAGATTTGGGCTTTTTATTGGAGCCCATCCCACCTTTTAACCTCTCTTTTCGTCCCTTCGCCTAGACTAAAGTTGCACTCGACGGATACATATACGTTCCATTACAACGAAAATGAGACGTTTGGTTGAAATCTGTCGATATAAGTAAGATGAGTTGGATTAAAATCTTCCCGACGAAGAAAAGGCGATCGACTCAAAAAATGTCTTATCTTCGTTGGGACGATATCTAGTGCTCCATACTTGTGTAGACACGTAGCATATCATATTCTAGCTTTGATTTGAAATATGAATGGGGAAGTATTTAGTTAAATTGAATCGAGTAACCATATAATCGAATTAATATTATCCTTTTAATATAAAGTCGTGTGTTGGCGGCGGCGTCATCTTTTGGATTAACATCATCTTATCAACACGTGGCGTGCTTGAATTGTGCACTAAATTATGGCTAAATAAATTGGTTTTAAATAAATCAAGAATATTCTTAGTGAATCTCAATATTTCAATTACCTTAATTATTCTTTACTCCATAATTAATGAGTTTAATATGTACTATTGTACTTTTCTTTGTTAACAATCCGTCTCTCGAAATTTCTTACAAAGCAAGACTTTGACGGTTAGGGCTTTAAAATTTTGTACTTCCTCGTAATATTAGTCCGTCCACCGTCTCAATTTTCGTTCCAAAAATAGTTATTCTCATATAAGTGGAACGAGGAAGTATAATATTATCGACCTTGTTTATTCACAATTTGTTGGTTTGGAATGTTCATGAATATATATACGGTAGTATTTAATAATTTTAGTGGCCGATAGCCGATAGGTAAAGCGTAATGTTACTTTAGTACTTCCGTTCAACTTCTCATGTATGCTATTTTGGATCGTTTCACTTCAGTACTCTTGCTAGAATTATCACTTATTTTTCACTTATAACACTTGCGTACAAAAATCTCGTATCAATAAAAACTAAGATTGGTAAAGTGAGACAGAAGGAGCATGATAAATAGAGTGAGGGGTAGGTGATTTAATGCTATTGACCCACAAAGTAAACTAGAAATTCAAGGTTAAGTTGTTGTAACTCATTTATCTTATCCAATTATTTCCAAATAATGCCTACACCTATAAACAAATCTAGGTAGGAAAAAAATTCCGAGAAATAATATTACACTATCAAATCAAATGCAGTAGAAATTAATTAATTATTTTTATTCCTTTTTTTTAGATGAAAATATATTTTGGGTTTGAGCTTATCTTATACCGTTGAGTGAGTTGTTTGTTTCTTTTTATGTGTGGCGTGGTGGTGGCCACCCTACTTATTTTTGACGCGAATACAATTCTTTCTCTTTTTGTTTGAATTATTTTATTTTTTCTGTCTTTTCTCAATTCTTTGTCACTTTCTTAATCTTGGCAATTTCAAAAATTCTTTTCACTATATGATTTAACATGTTCCCTATTAATTTGACCTACTAATTATACTCTCTAGTTGATAATAGTATACCATACTCCTTCGTCTCATTTTTATAGCGAAAAAAATTTACGGCACGAAAATTAAGAAGAGAGTGATGATAGTAGATAAATTAATGTGAATGTGATTTAATGGGTTAAAATTTTGTCATTTTAAGTAATATTTCTATATCAGTGGGACTGGATAAAATAAAACTTATCCTAAAACATTCTATTTTTGTCTCGATCCCATGTTGAAAAATGTTATCCCGATATCAATGGGCTATGCACAGCCCATATTCTCAATAAAAGCCCATTAATACTTCCATTCATTGGGCCTGTGATAATAAAACTAAGCCCAATTATAACAAAACAAAGGAAACGTGTATGTTTATTTCAACAAAGAAAGAAATCCATTGCTCAAGATAACTTGAACAAAACTAAACCTAAACAAAAAATTCCCTCTTTCCTCAAAGAAAACAAGAGAGTAACTTCAAGAAAAATCATGCCCACCACCTGTTTGAATCAATGCTCCAATGGCTTGTTTCTTCATCACCTTCCCGTAAACCCCCCTCCCCATCTTCATCACCTTCTCCATCTCCACCACACCATTGTTACTCCCACTTCTCCTCAGCCCTTCCATGTAAACTCTCAAGACCCTCTCGTCGCTGCCCGCAGCGTGTACGATGCTGTCGACTACGCTCTCCGTTGTCGGAATCTTCCTCCCCCATTTCCTCATCATCTTCTCCGATCCATACACTTTTGCATAAGCTTCCCAAAAGGAAGCCCTCAAGTAGCCTTTCCCCTTCCCTCGAACCATCCCTCTCCTTATTCCTTCCTCCAATCGGTACACTAAGCTCCCCATCTCCGCCCCCCCTTTCGCCATCGCCATTTCCATCTCCCTCGTCTCTTGCTTAAGGCACGAGCTATCCTCGAAGGCGCACCTCTTGCATCCGCACACGAACCCCCAATTATCAGCCATCTCCCTTCGTTTCTCCCGGGGCGAGAGCACGTCGAAATAGGCTGATGTCAGCTCCTCCCCGATCTTCAAGTCCCGAGCCGCGTGGATGATCACGTGATCGCCCACGTGCACGCGCCTCACGTTGGGATCACAGGAGTGGTTGATGAAGGAAGCCAAGATCCACAGCCCAACCCCTTGGTAGCCTGCGTTTTTGCCCAAGACCTTCGCCGAGATCGCGTCCTCAAGCACTGAGTTCACGTCGAGGATGCCGAGCAGCCTCTCCTTATCCAAGCTCACCCCGCAGCCATTGACGGTGGTCCTGAGCTCTGCATCCGGTCGGAAATCTGCAATGTCGGGGACTTCGAGAGCATCGTCGTCTCCGCCCGCGGAGAGGCAGGAGATCAAATAGCTGATGTGCTCGCATTTCTCGGCGGCCTCCACCACTTTATCGATGAAGTTCTTCCATATAACCAGATGCGCATTTTCCCCAGAACCCTGAGGCATTATCGCTCGATCGACGGCGACGGCCTTCGTCACCAGCAACAGAGCCCCGCTCTCGACGTTCTTCGTCGCGAACAGACCGCGCCCGCTGATTTCCGACCTCCTCACCTCCACCGCGCCGACGTACTCCGCGAGTTCGGGGATTTTGCCGCGAAAATCCGCTAGAACCCAATCGGAAACGTCGAACGCTCCCGTCCTCGACAAGGATTCGAGCCTCTTGCATCTCTGCAGCAGACCGTTGACCGAATCGGAGTTGTCGGCGGCGCGTGGGTCGAGACTCGCCTTCCTGAAGCAGCCCAAAGCGGCGCCGTATCGATTCAAGCTCAAGAGGATTCTGCCCTTGCAGAGGAGGGTCTTGAAATGGGATCCGTCGATGCGCAGCGCCTCCTCGCAATCTCGCAGCGCCTCCGAGAACTCCGACAGCCGGGCCCGGGCTTCGGCCCGGTTGGAGAAGGCCAGGCAGAGGGTTCGTCGGCGGGGGTGGTTAGGGTTTGTGCCGGAGATGGATTCTAGAGAGAGAGAGATGATTTGGGAGTAGGCTTTTATGGAGTCTTCGTATTCTTCTCTGAGCAGAAGCTCTGTGGCCTTCGATCTCAGATTTTGAATTCTCTCATCTTCTTCTTCCCCATCTTCTACTGCAATCACCATCTCCTCCTCTTTAGGTATTTCAGGTTCTCTCATTTTCTTTTTCTGTGTGGAAATTTCTCACTCTGTAAATTGTGGAGATGAAAGTTTGAATGTGAGGCGGTGTAATTGTAACGGTCGAATTGGAGATAGTAAGGAGTAATTTCTTTTTAATTGCTGGTCAACGGTCTTCGCATGTTAATGTGTAACGTCTATATTCTTACTTTCGATTTATTGTTTATTCCTGTATGCTTTTACCGATTTTATCTCAACCACTTTGGAACCATATCCAATCAAGAGAATCTTGTTTAATAAATAAAGACTCTACTGCACAGTTCACAGACTCTACTGCTAACTAATTCAGGGTTCAGGGCTTCTTCAAGAAATACATTCCGTCTCTGAGCTCGAGCTTCTCCTCGGCTACTAGACCGGACAAGAAGCTCTGCAGCTGTTGCAGCGATTTGTCGTACGAGGGATCGCCTATGCAGAACATCTGTCACGAAAATTACACTGCTAGTTACTTACTTGCAACAAAGTCTTGTCGTGTTTTGGTATGTACAGGTTGTCGTTTTTACCTTGAGGGTATTGTGAATGCGATCCAATGCCATGCTGCCAAAATTGGTGAGCATGCCTGTGATAAATTTCTGCAAACAAAATGTTCCATTTTTTAGTAGTGACTCTAGGAACGCGTTCTAGTCTTCTAGAGCATACATAAGAGAATTGTACTTATTGAGGAAGAAGAGTAATTGCTCAGTAAAGATGGCAATTCAGGTTGATGTGTAATCTCTAGAACACTGCATAATTTATGATGCGAACATCCATCCGAAACAAAGAAATATATTCCCATCAGACATACCTCATAAACAGTCATTTCTTTGCGCAGTTGATCTTCAACAGATGCTACTAATCTATCTCCGTCATCTTCGCCTACTAGAAGCTCTTCGGAGCTACCAATGCCAACTCCGGCCTTTCCACTCTCAGCCATGGCTTCCACCAGGGTAAATGTGTGATCCTCAGAATCCTGTACCGATTCTGCTAGAATTCCCTATAATTACGACAGGCAGTAAGAGACTGATTCACATGAAAATTTTGTAGCTTAGTTTCTAACAGATGATCAAATGACTTCCAACCTTGTTTATCCAAAAATATATTCTTCTGTTCAAGACATCAAGTGGTACACCAACAGCAGCAGCAAGATCTTTGGACGTCCAACTGAAAGTAATACCTCATTACTTTTGAGAAAGAAAACCATCTCCATAATAAAGTCATATAAATTATACTAGAACGAAATATAATAAAGTCAGCAAATTTTTGCAATGTTACCTTGTTTGATCCTCAAATTGACTGATGATGGCAGCTTGGAGAGGTGTGACCATAAATGGCAGTGTTCTATCTTCAAATTGCAGCTCCAACTATAAGATAGATGAAGCAGTGTATCAACAGCTGTGGTGGCTACTGGCTGGTAACTATAATTTCCTAACATTCTTTTGACAATTTTAGGCAGTTGTAATCTTTAGCATCTACAACTGAAACTAGTTCACATGGTTTTCGTGTGTTACTATGTAGCATCTAACCTACTACTGTCTTGATATAATAGGATTGTTTCTAACTTCAATATAAAGTAATTCCATTCTTTACGTATTAAGAAATTTGCAAGTAAAATTGGCACCAAAATAGCATGTCACCATACCAACTTGGAATACCAAGTATATTATACACAAAAGAAGGGGTGCATCATTTTCCATGGAAGCAACTGACCTTCACAGTACCAAGACTTCTCTTCCAGAGGAGCTTACGAGGGGTCTTGATTTCATTGAACCTTCTAGCATAATCACTTAAAAGCTGGTCCACAGGTCCAGGAATATTAAGAGCCTCATCCTGAAATAAGAAACATATTCATCTTGTATTTACCCCAACGACATAACGATAATTCACACCAGAAAATACAACTTCCATAAAAATCTTTGATTCGTGAGCTTAATGGAAATGCTAAATAAACAAGTGGATAAATGAAGTTCAAGGAATTAACTGTATACCTGGATTGGTGGCCAGAAATTCGATGATATGATGGTAGCATCGACATTATCTAGTGAAAGCTCAAGCTCTCCGACGTCAGCAACTGTAATATGCACATACCAATGAGAACATTTATAATAACATACTATAAATACAAAACTAATATCTCCAAAGAACTGCACGACAACCTTTATTCTTCCCCAGTATGAAAATATTCAAACTAATTGCAGATAAAACCTGGCTTACATTGCTGCTTGATAGTTGTTTTCTTTATATTTGTGTTTGTCCTTTTCGAATCAATCAGATCATTAAGCATTATCTCGCATTTCTGCATGCTGCTCTCACCAAAATGAATCTGCAATTGCATATAGAGGAACAGAGGAAAGTTAGCCCAAAGAAGCAGTAGACTATGAGGATTTGAAGTTGCAGAAACAATAATCATCTTTGTGAAAAACCTTTAGGAGTTCCAGTGTACGTATCTCCGAGTCAATGTCATAATCAGATTTATTCAGAAGCTTTTCAGCCAGCATAACACGATACTCATTTACCAACTGATCCTTAGAGCCAATTATGCCAACAATCATACCAAGAATGTCAACCTTTCTCCGATACCTACTGCCCTTTAAGGGATCTGCCTCCACTGGATCAGGCTCCCAACTTAAAGGGTGCATACCACCACACACTATGTCAACAGTTGGAAATTGGAAAGCAGTAGAAAATATCTTCATATTTTGACAAGGATCTAATAAAATATTAGTATGTGAAATAGATCAACATGTATAAATGTATAAATAGAGTTAAGTAGTAGTAGTTAAGTGGCATACCTTTGAGCATTTGTCCATGCTTGCTTGTCATCGGTGTACACTTCATCATCAAAGCTAGAGCTCTCTTGATTTTCTTCATCTCTATTTAGCTCTTCAAGAAGACTATCCCCAGTAGATCCGGGTCCACTAGGATTTCCACCAGCCCCATCAGTGAGCATAGTCACGATGCATTTTATAGTATCCTTCCTTCCTTTCAAGTATTCTCTAATTGGTTCACCAACAGCTTCAAGGAACACGCCAGCTGGGTCTATTGTTCGAAGGGCTTTGATAGTAGAAACATATTGATGCAATATATCATTGGTAGAGGCACCAGCTGTTAATAACCGATATTTCAGTGCAGCTATGAAAGAATCGACAAGCTTTGAGTGCTGCCCTGTATATGCAAGACACTGTTTCAAGTCTTCGATAGCAGGGGAACTGGAAATACAAAGAAGAAAACATAACACCATCAAGCATCACATATTAGGGAAATGAGTTCCTTTTGAAATAACACCCAACACATACACTCAAAACCCCCCTTTAACTGCAATTTCAAATTAAGATAGTTATTTCAACTTGGAAAATGATAGGACAGCCTCCGAGAGTACTATTTCACAACCCATTACTGAAGCACCACCCTACATTCCGTAGAGGATCTTATGAATTTGTTAGTGTACAGAAGAGATAATGTTACCTGTCTGGATAATCCACAATGATTTCAAAAAGCTTGGCTATCCTTAGATCTTGTAGTGTTTCGTAAGCAAAATACTCTAGACGTAACTGCCATCGGATGAGTCCCTCAGAAGGAACTTTGTTTCCGCAATATCCATAAGAAGGATGAGATGCCAAAGGAGATTTCAGACCAGAAGAAAGACTTCCATAACTTACAGAATCACCCAGGTAAGCAAGAAGGGCATGTAAGAACTGAAGCGGCACATCCTGCAAAACATACAACCATGTTTAAAAGGTCTTATAATCACAAAAGTGGAGGCCAGTATCTCCAACATTCTAACACATAAACGTCTCTACATGAATTTCCTGTATCCACCCCCCAATTGGGATCATGAGAACAGTATATGACAAAAGACTCCAACAGGAGATCTTGAAGTTACAGCATAAAAGAATGAAAGGGGAGACCACTGACCAGTAGGCCCTAAGTTTTCTATAGGATCTACGAGAACTGAACACCAGTTCTCCGTGACTTACCTGTATCCACCGCTTAATGGAGTCTAAAACTGAAAATCTAAAATCGTCTCCAGCCAGCTCGTGCACTTTGGCCTGACAAAAGAACAGGAGTCAGAAATAGATCATATCTACAAAATCATTGAAATTGAGAGTAAAAGGAAGGACACAACTTTCATTGGATGATAGAAAAATTCCTATCAAAATACATTAACAAAAGTAAATCAAACAAAAGAAAAGAGTAACGTCACTTCTTCTTTGAAAAGAATCAAACTGCACGAACGACAGCAAATTTGATTGTGGTACATTATTCTAACATGAAGTATGAACAAACCTTCAATAGGAGAAATATTGCAGAGGCATAGGCATCTTCAGCCATTGAGGTGAAACCAAGATTCCTCAGATCACGCACGACCTCCCCAATGTTCTTTACTAATTTGTTGTTTCTCAATATAATTTTTTGGTGATGAGTTTCGTCAATATCCATTTCCACTCTTCTGCAGTCCAGGTCCCCTTCCTCATCATCTATATCGTACTTATAATCATTTTCAGAGCCTGTAGCCATCATTGCACTTAACTCCTCAAGCCGTCCCTTAAAGTACCACTGAAGCACATCTAAGCATAAAGTGAAACAGAAATAACAACAGTTAAGATGTAATCTTCATAGAGTTCAAAAGAATAACACGAGATATTTCATCTATGTATATGACAAGGATCTGCACATAAGTACCACATAGACTACTCCTTTAGACTCAAAAATGGAGATGTTGAAGAAGCAAAGAATGCCTAGTGCAGTGATCTAACAATTGATAGCAGATTATAGGAATGTGAAGATTATCTGGGCTCCAATCTAGAGGGCTATTACAAGGTATGTGACCACATGGCTAAAAAAATATTGATTTAAATGACTTCATACCAGGGAAATGCCGAGGAAGACTAGCCATGAGTGTCGAAGATACTGCTAATTGATACTTTGATAATAGGTAGTTTCTCTCTACATCTGAATGGGCTGTTTCTGTAGGCTTACTCTTCCTGCACGTCTCCAAAGCGTGAATCAACAATAGAAGGCACTTCTCCAGGTATTGCTTTTCAGATGATATCTGTTCTAAGGCTGTATGTAGTACATCTTGCATCTCCCCCTGTTGGTCCTGTTCCAGAACACTTCAAATCAGAATACAGCAGACAACAAGGAAGCAGGGCATATCACATGTGGATCAATACAATCCAAGGTTGCTAAACTCACTTCTTTGATTAAGATTGTTAGGATTTCAAAAGTAAAGTAGAATCATAAAACCTTATGATTTCACTAACCTGCATTAAATAACGTGTTAAAGTGTGCTATAAATATACCGATATACAAACATGCACACAAGGCCACTCATTACTGATACCTTAACTCATACAAGCCACCTTAATGGAACTTCATGATTATAAAAATCCTAAGGTAACTCTGAAACTTAAACACGGAATTCTTTATCCCATAAATTAATCAACAATCTCATAAGCAACAGAAGGCCTGAAACACGCTAGTGCACAATTCATACCATGTCATCCATATCTAGATCAGCCAAGTTGCTGTACGCATCAAGATGCTTCCAAAACACTGATGCTCCTTTTTTCTCAAATACTTCCTGTAGAAACACAGATAACCAATTAGCTATGACCACTGTGTAACTATCCCCTCTAGTCTACCAACTCATCACCCAACTGAAGAGATTTTCCTCTACATCAAACAAGGAGCGCAGAGGAGGCGAGAATTTAATCACCTCGTAGATATTAATTATGCTCATCGATTGCAAAATCAAGCAAAACACAACTGAAACATAGTTTAATTCTATAATCACCTTAACATCAAACTGAAATCTGAAATCGACATAAAGGTACAGCTCAAGTCTAAACCCAAAATCCTACAAGCCGAGCCCTACCGCAATAGTAGAGTACAATGAACAAAAACCTGGTCCAAAGGGGGCCAAATACCTCTTACTAACAAACAAACAAACAAACTCGGAAATGTTCATTAAACGAGCAATTGAAATTACAACGGTACCTCAACAGAGCAAAGGAAGTGCTCGACAATTAGCGACTGAAGTCCATGAGCGCAGAGATCCCGGACACGTGGCGCGATGCCAGAAGCGAACGACAAGCTTTCATCGCCTCCAAGCAGCGCTTCCGTTGCCGAACAAAACGCATCCCAGCTACTCGCCATCTCTCCTATCGAGCTTTCACTCAGAGAGTCCAAAACCGCCAGATTACACATCGGCGACGGTGACGAACCCTCCGTCGCCGCCATTTTTCACAAAGGCGAAATTCCGAGAAGAATTTATCAAAATAAACCAAAACAGCAGAAGAACCTCAGCTCACACTACGAATCAAAACCCTAAATCAACAGAAAATCCTCAGCTCATACATAAATTATAAATCAGTTCAACAGTAGCGCAGCTTCATTGCGCGAGTAATAATTTGCAAAAATAGAAATGAGGAGAAATTGCAGAGAGAGATGAGTGCTTCCGCGCGCCATAATTTCGCTCATCATCGAATCCAAAACCTTTTCAAACAGTGCAGCCGATCTGGGCCGAGCCTCCTTCAAGGCCCAGAAATTTATCAAACCCAAACGTGAAAGACGTGGATCAATTCCTGGGCTTTTTAAATGTCTCTTCGGCCCAATTAGATTGAAGAAAATTATTTTTGCAAATAAAAAAACTGTAATAATTAATAATAACAATAATTTCGAAAATTACAATAGATTATCAAACACTATTTCCTCATGCAGCTTTTTTTGTTACGACTATTATTGGATTTATTTATTAATTTTCCAATAAAAGTTTGTGAAGACGACATTCACGGGTCGGAACGTGTCTCGTTTCGTTATTTGATATCTCACATATATTCAAAAAGCGAGACGGGTTGATTTCCGTAATCTAGGAATAGACGATGCATGGTTGTATTTCGTGTCAGTATCTGCTACATTTAATTTTTTCTACTTAAGGTGCAGCACCACGATTCATTAACTCAATTGTCCTCGGCCAAGGTTAAGAAAGCAAAAGATGAGGGTTTCGTTTCCTCACGTGGCGTATATATATAGGTTTTATACTTCATACACTGGGCAAATATAATGCATTCTACTGTATTGATTCTGATATAAAACAAAAAACAAAAACAAGAAAAAAAGTGCAGAGAGAGAAAGGTACTGGGCATGATTAATCAAATAATTGCGTATTGATTAATTATCAAATATGTACAATTTTGTAGTACTAACTATGAAATAGAGCTAAAGACCATGAGATAAAGAACGAAACCAACAGAAATTTTTTCAAGAAAATGTGGTAAAGATTGCATGTTGCTGCAGATCTAAAGAGAGAGAGAGAGAGGGTTTTCTTTTTCTTTTTTTTTTTTTTTTCTCATTTCTGTAGCGATAATAAGTGCATGGCAGAAGGGAAGGTAAGAGGAGGATTGAAGAATTTATGAATCGATAAGAATACATAAGGCATACCTCATACTACGTCATCCACGTCATCTTCTCACTTCTGTCCTTATTAATTTGTAATGTTTACACCGCTATTTCACCCCATAATCAATGCCTAATAATTTCAAAACCCACATAATTTTATATTATCCAGCTCCGTTTCTTCCTAAGACGATCCTTTTTATATCTATATGTTAAGGTATAAGAAGAGACGAAGGGAGTATTGTATAAACTCATCTAGAAACTCAAATCTATAAAGAGAGGTGAATCGAAATCTATTTGTTTACAGTATTATTTTTTTTTTATCTCGCAATACTCTTCTCTCACCTCGTGGACTCGATTTTCAACTCGGGTCCAACGAGATTTGATTTCATGATATTATAATTAGTTCAAGACTTTGAAACCGTAACGAATATCTGTTTCATCTAAAGTCCGAACTTGTAGAGAGTAATGGCTAATCCCGAAACTTAACACCTATCGTAAGGTCAATGCATGCATACACGAAGATCTTTTTGTGCTCATGCATGTGTGTCTTTTGGGAGTTTTATAACGTCTTGGTTAAATACACAAAGTATAAAAATGGAATTGAATTATCAATGAACAATAAGCAGCGGTAGGAATTGGGCAAAACAATAAAAGCTTGTGTCTCCTGATAGGTATGTATTGAATTAAATATTAATATGTGGAGAATATAATCCAAAATATCATCATTCATGCTTCCCTATTATTCATTTCTCATTCTCATCACACTTGCGTCATTTTTCTGGAAACATACGTGTGTCTTCATTTATTATTAGTAGATCAAATTCCAGATTTCATTTCGATAAATACAACCATTTTTTTAACTCTGCTAATTGAATGTAACATTATACTCCCTCCGTTCCACTTCATTTGACTTGTTTTATTTTGATACATTGAAAAGTAAGCGTAAATTCTTAGCATTTTAGGAAACATACCAATTGAAGTGGGACGTTCCGATTAGGAAAGGAAGCCAAGTGAAGAGGGACGGAGGGAGTATTTATACACTAACGTACGTTCTCTTTGATGGGAAATAAAAAGTAGAGAAAAGAGACGATCACTTAAAAAATTTCCTTATTTCTCATATTGATCTCTCGCTTTTTATCAACGACGAAATATTCACTCTTTAAATTGAATAAAATATTTATACACCATATTGGTGACACGTGTATTCCATCCCTTCTTCCATAAATAAAGTTATTTTTTTGTTACATTCTTCGATAGGTATCGATCCTACCAAGCATTTTATGCAATTATCGCTACGAAAGAAATAACATGTTTAATGCAGGACGGAGAGAGTATAGGGAAACATGTAATACCACTACTACATATCTCTTGACTAGTTACGTCTCTTTTTCGTTATCTTCAAAGTCGACGGTCAAAATATCAAATTTTAGTAATCTTGTTCACTATCGTCAAGTGTGTGACATGCAATTACACTCTTAAAGAGTGTTTTCTTTCCATTTATACGAAAGAAGGGGGGAAAAGGAAGAATGTTTTTTCACTTTTACATTTTCCCAGTTGATAATTTTCCCCCTAGCCACCTTATATATCATCCCTTCTCTCTCTCTCTCTCTCTCTCTCTCTCTAACCTAAAACCCGGATTACAAATTAAATGGCCGTTAAAATAACGGTTTTTCATTTCATCTCTCACTTTTTACAGTTCCCCTTTGTTTGCTCACCACTGTCCCAACGTATAGTATCCATCCATGTCCAGTAAAAACGTTCCTCTCCTTGCAGTAAAAAAGCCTGCTGCAAAACAACCAACTCTCTCTCTCTCTCTCTCTCTCTCTAGGTTTTTAACAAAATAATTCCTGAAAATGAGACAAAATATAAATTTTGAGCCTGCAGCAGAAGCGGCGAGCCAACCTATATATCGAGGGAATTCATGCAAGGCCATTAATATTCTGACACGTATGCATGCAACAAACAATAATACTTACCTCATATATATATAAAAAATTATAAATGTAGGCAGTAATATATGGAGTAATACAGTGATTCATAAAGGGTGAGAGTACAAGTAGCCGTTAAAAAACTGAATGCATGGGGAAGAAGGAGACGGCCTTCACGTATAATCATGCAGTTCAATTAGTAAATGAGAAGAAATTTCCATGCAGAGAGAAAATTATTCCGTGCAGAGGCTCTCTGAGGAGTGGTTGGCGAAATTTAATTATAATAGGCTCGACCTGAAATAGGAGGAGGAATAGGGTTTTGATAGAGAGACAATGTGTTTTCTCGATCGGAATACAGTGGAGGTGGGGGGAGTTTCGAGGGGGCAGGGGCAGATTTGTCCTTTTACATATATGCAGTATATTTCTGTCTCATGTTTGCCTTTTTTTTGGATAGGTAGATAGTGTTCTTTTATAGTCACAACGTTGGGTTGAAATAAAGTGGCGTAGCTAGAAAATATCGTAGTCGGGTCGTCTGAACTTCTTAATCTGAAAACATTGTTCTTTTGATTTGATTTTACGGCGTGAGCTTTTTCTGCTGCGATCTTTAGAATAAATAAGTAACTGGGACGAGTAGGCTTAAGCCGACCCCTGATTGAACTTGGCTCCTCGATTGTGCCCCTGGAGGTTGAATATGTCGAGGCAACTTTAATTCGGTTTTCTAAAAACTTATAAAATCTAAATTCTAGTACATTTTGGATAGATATATATTGCATTTTCTTATAGTCACAACAACATCGGGCTGAATATAGCAACAGAGCTAGAATAAATCGTAGTCCAGGACGTCTGAAGTTCTTAATGTGAAATTCGATTGAGTTCGTGATTTTTGGAAACGTTGTTCTTCTGATTTGATTTTACAACGTGAGCTTTTCTGCTACGATCTTTAGAGTAAATATAATAATTGGACCTGATCGAACTTGGCTCCTCGACTGTGCCCCCGGCGGCCGAATATGTCGAGACAACTTTAAAAACGACTCAGTTCCCTGAAAACCTACTTGGATAAAATATAAATTCCAGTAAATTTACATTCGGTTCGGTTTGGTTCGGTTCAACTTCAAGAATTCAATCTACCCATGCCTCGATCAACCAAATAAAGAGAAAGACTTTTACTATACATTCTACAATTATGTAATTGACGGGCCAATTAATAAATTGCATATGTAGTCATGACATAATTGGTGTGTTACCTATTCAATACTACATCTGTACGAATATCCGAAGGGAGGCTCGTATTTGTTACAATGAATAATTATGGAGTTCTAATAAAACACTTCTTTTAATTTCCTTATATGTCAATAATCGGTGCGTTATTTTTTCACTACATCGTTTTCCACCGATCTAATTTAAACCATAATTGAACGAGGGATGGGACTATACTTGGTGTTAAATAATTGCATACTGAAATAGGGAAAAAGGGTAGATATATGCATAAATATTGGTTGTCACACTTTGAAAACCCTAATATATATACGTAAATAATGTGATGGATTAATTATGGGCCGTTTACACTGACATATTGCGTGAAATGCATTGAAGCTTTGCCCCCTCGCCGCCCCCGCATAACGAGTGGTGCATGTCGGAATTTTATTTTATTTTTATAAAGGAATCCGAAACGGAAAATATATGACTTACTCTTTCCGTTCAATTGTAGTTGACGCGTTCGTTTAATATATGTGAGGTATATAATAATGAAACGCGTCAACTAGAAGGGACGGAGGGAGTATTTATTAATTTTAGAATAATATTACATGCTCTATATGTATGTATAATGTCCTATAGTGATGGCATATGACTATATGAGTTATATATGGAATATATGTTTTTATGTACGTACGACAATCGTGTTTAAAGTAGACATGTTAATAGTACTAGATCATGAAAATGTCGAAACGGTCAAGATTTATTTCGTATTTTTTTCAATCGGTAAGAGAGAATCTTATGAATAAAAAAGTATTAGTTCACGAACTAACATCAGTACGAGTGAGTTACGGGCTGGATTAAAGACTCAGAAAGCAAAGTTCGGGTTCTAAAACTCAATCTCTAAAACAATCTCCCTTTAATTTCTTCGATTACGATCAGATTAGTCTGCGTGCGCATACTATAAGTATGTAGATATATACATTTTGTAAAATATAAATAATATTTATATAAATGTGTATGATGCACTATCAATTAGGGGTGTACTAGGGCTTTAATTTTGGCTGGCATCAATTATTTATGTGAATTTGGGGATACTCAAACTGTGAATTGGGACCCCTGCTACTGAGATTGAGGGAGGAAATTTTTGTTTTTATCTTTTAGGAAGGTAAGATTTTTATTTACCAACAAACATTCACTTCCACATATTTATATAAAGTGGTCCAGAAATATATGTGCATGAATTTCGCAACTATAGTACGTAATTGGCGTAAAATGTGTACCATTTAGTAGTAGTAATTAAATATGTGGCATGCCTTGTAAATTATATATACGGCCTTTTTTTTGCATCACAACCAATTATTAATCGACCAAACTACAACATGTTCAATCAAATCCCTCTCTCTCTTACATTCAATTTTTCAAAATTGAAATATTAATAAAATAAATGTACATGCATTAATGCATATACTCTAGTTCTGAAGTTATGCTCACTTTATTATTTAATTGATAAATTTGAAATTGAATAGTAATTTTAAATTCCAATGGCTTAATAAGCTAAATTTACATATTATTATTTATAATTTTATTTGCAAATCATGGGATCGCATAATATGGTAATTATTACATCAAATTTCATAAAATTAGTAGCATTTATAATTTTAAACATGAAATCCATGAATTAGTAGCATTTATAATTTTCAAATCAATAAATAAATCCGTCTAGCCCGTTTAGAGCCAGCCAAACCCGCACATAACCTGTATAGTATACCTAGACCGTATAGAGGCAAACCTTTTCCCTGACGCGCTGATTTAATGAAAATCGAACTGTCGGGCTACCAAATAGGGTCTGAGCAGACGCCTATGCCGTTTTTTAGAATACTTAACACCAGCACTACCAAAATGGCACATAACTTGTATAGTACACCTAGCCCGTATAGAGTCAAACTTTTTCCCTGACACGCTGATTTAATGAAAATCGAGTTGCCGGGCTATCGAATAGTGACTAAGCAGCCGCCTAGACCATTTTTTATAATACTTAACACCAGCGTTACGCTGTAATTAAAAGAGAAGATCACAAAACCAAACCAAATATATAAACCCTAAAATCAATCAATGAGTTTGAAAATTGGAACCTTCTTTTTTTTTTTTTTTTTACCAAAAATGTACAGTTTGGTAAAAGTAAAGTCCCCAAAGGCAAAACCTAACTAAATCCAATTTCCAATTGCAGAATAATTGAAAAGCATTATTAAACTGAACAAGAATCTAAAAAGAAAATCTAGGTGCCCCACGTCATAAATAATAGTACCATTCATATAAGGACAGCGCGTTGCCTGTTTCACAAAAAATGATATCATCTGTCAATCATCCGTCTTAATTGTGACGTCATAACCCCTTTAATAGTCCGACATCCATATATTTACTCTCTCTCTCTCTCTCTCTCTCGCTCGTCTTTTTATTTTATTTTATTTTTTTAGACAAACACGGTGCAAACTAACGCAATAACGCAAGAACAGTAGCATACAGGTAGTTTTTCTCATAAATAGATTAGGTGAAATATTAATAGTAGAGTGGAATAACGGTATATATCCTTTGTTTTCTTTCATAAATTTATGTATGAATGTGTATGTGTATATATAGAGAGCAAGCATTCATGCAGTTGGACCCAAACTAATCATCATCAACAAAAACACAGATTCTGAGGTGAAAAAACACAAAAACATTTTTCACTCTTCCACACCTTGCAGTGCGTGTTTGTGCGTGAGAACATTCATCCTTAACTGAACCTCTCAAAATGGGTGGACCAAGCTCCAATTCCAAGGCAGAGATGAAGAAAGGGCCATGGACCAGAGAGGAAGACCAGAAATTGCTTGCCTATATTCAAGAACACGGCCATGGAAGCTGGCGCACCCTCCCCTCTAAAGCTGGTTTTAACTTCTTCTTCTTCTTCCTTTTTTTTTTTTTGTTTGAAAAAAATTAAGAGGAGAAGGGTTTTTTTTTACTAATATTTATTTTTTGATTATTTTGTAGGATTGCAGAGGTGCGGGAAGAGCTGCAGGTTGAGATGGACGAACTACCTGAGGCCGGATATCAAGAGAGGGAAGTTCAGCACGCACGAGGAGAAGGCGATTATTCGACTCCATGCTCTTCTAGGCAACAGGTAAAAAAGAAACGGGACGGGACGTTTTGAATGAGATGGAGAGAGAGAGTTTAATTTTGGAGCACGTGGTGGTAATGGTGATTTATTTATTTTTATTATTGTGTGTTAGGTGGTCGTCGATAGCGGCTCACTTGCCGAAGAGGACGGACAACGAGATCAAGAACTACTGGAACACCCGGCTCAAGAAGCGGTTGACCCGGATGGGGATCGACCCAGCGACCCACAAGCCGAGGAACAACCCGGCCGGGTCGGCCCAGTCGAAGAAGGTGGCCGCCCTCAGCCACATGGCTCAATGGGAAGCCGCTCGGCTCGAAGCCGAAGCCAGGCTTGCTCGCGAGTCGAAGCTCGCGCACAAGCTCCCACTCCTCCACAACCTCGCCGCCTCCACTCCTCCTCCGCCGCGAAGTCTGGCGGCGCCGCCGTGCCTGGACGTGCTCAAGGTGTGGCAGTCGACGGCCATCCCCATCGGCTTCTTCAGCTCGATGGGGAAGAGCGGCCTCGACCTCGAGTCGCCGACTTCGACCCTTAACTTCTCCAGTACCCGCGCTCCGGTTCCTGCAGTTACATCCAGTTCTCCGGCCACGTGCAACGACGTCGTTGCCCCGGCCAACGGCTACGGTGCATGCGGCGTGGGATCACATGCCGATAGCTTTGGGAGCTCGTACCAACCATACGATGACCGGTTTCTATACCCTCAGTTCGATCCGACTGCCCCGGTCGATCTCCCCTCGTTCGATCAACAGTACGAAGAGTACGGCATCGGAGCCAGCACCGTTCCCGTTGCCGGAGAGTTCGAAGATAGTAAGAATTATTGGAATTACTTACTAGATATGGTAAGCTCGCCGATGATGGAACCGCTCCCTCTCTAGCTTAATTTAGTTTTTTGAGACTAGGGTTTTCTTATTTAGCTAGTACAATAGTTACTTTGCATATGCTAACTTGCGCACACGCACGCATTTACCTTAATCTAAAAGAGTTATTATGTAGTAGCGTTGTTACATGCATGTGCATTAAACATTATATTATGTACTTGCAGAGTACTATCCTTCATCCTTTAGAGAGAGAGAGAGAGAGAGAGAGTTTTGTGAGATATCGAACTCAACCTCAAACTCCGACGTTACCAATACGTGTTTACTCGTTAAAAGTAGAATTAAACAAAAAGAAAAGGGAGTTGGGCACGAACGAAGAAATAATAATTAAAAATGGTTGAAAGGAATCACTCACGCACAGTTCTGCGTATGTTCTGAAATATGTGAAGAGCAGGGAACAAATTGCACAGGCCATTAGTGTATATATTTATTTATTCATATTTTAATAATTTCAACCCCAATGAAAAATTCATTAATATATGAGCCACCACTACTAAATTAACAAGGAAATAAATAATTTATTTTTTTGATTAATTAAAAATGATCGAAAAATAGCATTAAAGTTTGACATTTTTTCGTATGCAATATTTTTGGGCTGAAATTCGAAACGCCATGGCCCGGGCCACTACAACAAAAAAGACTTTAAAAGACATTAAAAAATGCCACAAATTATATCTTATTACCACATAAAAGTTTTTACCACGTTTTTTTTTTTTGTGTCATTTAATCCAGTGTCATAATAGAGTAAATCATTTGTTAAGACAATTCTTAATGTCACTAAAGAATAATAATAATTAAATTAAAAAATACAAAAGGGACATTAAATGGTGTTGGTAAAAATCGATTTATAAAACATTACATATTGTCTAGATAAATACCTTTTTAAGACACCTATTTTCATTTCAAATATGACATTTAACAAAGTCATTTTAAACTTTATTGCTGACAATTTAGGATGTAATTATATTACCTGTGAAACTTTTAATGACATGGTCTTGTGTCCTTAATATTCTACCTCCAATATTATACATAAAATACGAATTCCCATGAATTCTTTGTTATTTGATTAAAATAAAAATAAAATGAAAAATATATTATGGACAAGCTCTACATTTTATATATGAAATGAGTTATGGAAATACAATGTCAAAATAACTACAATACTAAATGGGCACAATCTATAACTGAAATATAATGTCTCTAAATTTCTAGCAGTTAGTGGAAATATTTTCAGTAGAATAACTTGAGCTTGAGTCATCCAATAGGTGTCACCTGCACAGAAAGAAAAAAGTACATATACATGCAATTTCAATCTTAAACATCTTCTACAATAGAATAGATTTGGACCAATTGAGAAACACTTACCAAATAACACGGCCACGCAACCATTTCACCGATTGCATCTCCAATCGTCTGACAGTGATCATAAGGTCGAATAAGTTTTTCTTTAGCTTGAAATGCTGCTTTAACTTGCACTTGACACCAGTTTTCTCCCAATTCTTGTCCCCCAACTTCTGCATTTGGATCGGTGCTATAAAGGCATCCTTGGGCTACAATCGTACCTTGATCAAACATACTTTTAAGAATGACATAACCTCCAACCTGCAGAAAATCGAATAGCAAAAGTACAAAATTAACATAAACACATAAAGCTAACAATATTATATATGCCCAAGGTTTGGCGTTCTTCGGTAACAATTGATGTAAAAGCAGTACTACATCATAATGCTTATTAGCTAAATTAGAAAAACTACATTCAAATGCTAATTTGCTAAATTATCTTCATTTCTCTATCTGGAAATCAGCTAAAGATATGAACACGATTTTCTCCAAATTAACATCTCTTGTCTACCTATTTCCTTTGATGAATGGAAGTCACAAACACAATAAACTCTCTACTTTCACTCTCTTGTATGTCCTTTTTATAAAGAGTTTTCCAGCATGTTTCTTTAGATATAAATGTTACAAAACTGTCATATATATATATATATATATATATATATATATTTATATATTCAAGCAAAGATGCCATATATCATACTACCACATAAACTTAGTTGAAAAAATAAAAAGTACCTGGAGATGCTGCGTTGATAAGGTCGGCCTAGGTAGATTATTTGGCACTGGTGTGATGACTTGAGAGCTTTGAGTATGCCCCAAAAGTTTAGACTGTAATTCTGCAATCTCATTTTTTAATTTCGACATCTCTGATCGTTGTTCCAACATTAGACGTTTATACATGTTCCTATTTGGAACTTCTCCCCATACAACTGATGGAGAAACTCCTTCCCCAAACATTCGAACTCGACCAGGTCTGTCTGGGCCACAAACTTGTGCATATAGATCATTTGGCCCAACAGGATCTTCTGATCCTTCTGGAAGCTGGTTTCTTAATTCCTTAATTTGTTCCTGTCAATTTAAAGCAAGACAAGTTAAAATTTAAATGAATTACAAATGAGAGAACTCTATTATATGATAGAAACTGAAAAAAGTAACCTCAAAACACATGCCTTAAGTTAATGTCCTAACACATATATACTTCATTCACAAATAGAACAGAATAATAATAATAATAATAATAATAATAATAATAATAATAATAATAATAATAATAATAATAATAATAATAATAATAATAATAATAATAAACTTGAACTTAGAACTTAATAAATTGATTTGAATAAGAAGAGGATAATAAGTGCTAAGATCTTATTAGGTGTTTCCTACTACAAGTTTCATATCCTCCTTCACTCACACGTTTAACTTTATTTTTGACAAAGGCTAAACTTACCAAATAGGTAGAAACGAGAGAAGGAGTATTTTCTTTGCTTGTAAAGCACGAGTCAAGCATTTCGGCACGAGAAGGAGGGCGGCCCTTTTCTTTTGCCTAAAAGTACGTTATTCATTAATAAATCAAGTGAAATGAATCACTAAGTTGGTATAAAATAGTACTATTAAAACTAACCAGTTTATCTTGGACTTGCGCAAAGGGTGTTTTTCCAGTGAGGTGATTGATTGGTGTGTAAATGTTAGGATTTTCGTAGTGTTGTCGAGTCCGTTTCGTTATGTTTTGCGTCTCTTTCGTTTGTATTTTGCTATGATTTGGTTGTTTGGAGTTTGGTTCGTGTAGGATCGTTAGGTGGAAGAAACGGAAGGAAACGGCTCGAAAAAGGCAAAGAATTGAGGAAATATCAAGTTTGGAGCGAGCAAGACGCTGGACGATCGTCCAAGGCTCTGGACGACCGTCCAGAGTACTCTGGACGAGCGCGCTGATTCTGTGGACGAGCGTCCAGAGTAGAAATTGAAGAAGCGAGCGAGTGCGACGTTGGACGAGCGTCCAACGTACGTTGGACGACCGTCCAACGCTCCGGCCAGCTATCCTTTCCTTATTTATCTAGGTTTTTACCTAGTATATATATATCATCCTTGTACACGAATTATAATCACCTTTTATCATTCTTTAGCTTTAGTTTTCAGATTCAAATACTTTAGTTTAGCTTCCTTTGTTCGGATCCGGATTCGTTCTTCGTTTTTGCAATTTAATTCAAGACGCTTTATTTAATTCAAGTTCTTCGTTCTTCGTCTCAATTTTCGTAAGTTCTTTTATTGCTTTCGTTTATTCGTTTTAATTGCTTGCTTTCGTTTTAGATTCGTTTTCTTAATTGCTCCGTTTAAATTCCTTAGTTTAATGTCGTTCTTTCGATTTCAAATTTAAAGTTTAGATTCGTTTTCTTGCTTTCAATTCTCTTTCGTTTTTCAAAGTTTTCAAGTTAGATTAATTTTTTTTAATTTCCAGATTTCAATTCATCATGTCTAGATTTATTTATGCTTCTTTCTTTGCTTTCGATTCCTTTGTTGCTTTCGTCATTGCTTTCTTTTCGATTCTTGCCTAGGTAGATTTATTGCTTTCTTCTAGTTTAATTCTTAGATTTATTTCTTGAGTTCTAGATTAGTTATTTAATTGCTTTTTATTTACTTGCTTTGATTTATTTTATTTGCCTAGGATTTAAAACAAAAACCCCAAAATATTCTTTACATGCTTTCGTAGATTAGATTTTTACTACATAATTAATTGCCCTGTTAAGTTTTCCTTGAGATTCGATACTTAGGTTTTACTTGCTAGTGCTATGATAGATTTCGTCTATTGCGAACACTTTTTAGTGAAACAGTGATCCATACTTCTTTATGATCTAGCCACTTTATTTTTTTCACTTCTCACCTAAATATGGAACAAAAAGAAGAACAGGTAAATTGTAAGTAAGTATGATAAAGAAAATGCACATAATAAATAAGAAAACTACACCTTTACTTCCTCTTTGTTCCAATACTCAAGTATTTTGATCCATTGATCTTGCAATACTCTCCCATCTCTTTCATCTACCAAACAGTCCACAGGTTTATCGGGAATAAAAAATCGTGTTTTTAGAAAACTCTTCCCCGACCTCCATTTCTTATTGATAGACGTGAGAATCCAGACTTCATCTCCAAGGGATATATCAAATCGAGACTGAATAAAATACGTTATGAAAGGATATCCAAACAAGCATGTTTTGGAAATATGTAGGAAACATTAAGCTTAGATTACCTTCACAATATCTAACATCTTCCTTTTGTTTTCGTTTGGCATTTTATGCCAAGCTTCTACATCGAGTGGACAATACATACCATTTCTCGCTATAGTGCCAAGGAACTCGGAAAATTTACTCTGATTAGGGCCCACTGATCTTCCAAGACTATCAAAATCAAGTTGAATTAGAGGTAGATTTGACGGTCTGCCCCATATTTGCAGCATGTATGTCGGGCCTCTAGGTTTCTTGTCATCTACATGTCACAATTTACGGTACAGGTATTAGTATTGTGAATAACATGACAAGTTAAATGCAATATCTAAAGTCATTAAATGTCACCATTTTCTGGATCATGGTCATTGACTTGTTGTACTTCTGTGGCGGTGCTATAAAGCTCAGGTGCATTTTGCTCTATCGACTCATCAACATGTGAACTAGTTTCGTGGCATCCTATTAATTGATTAGCTTCCAAACCTGTAAATTATTTATTGATGAGTTGCATAATGAATTACACACAAGAAAGAATAATGATGATATATAGTAATTCATATCAGGTAATTGATAAGGCAAAAAAATAATAAGATTGCAGGAAATTGTCACCAGAATACAAGAATGATGCAAGTTCATCATTTATAATAACTAAGATGTTTTTGCACAACTCATTATATTTGTACTTTTGAAACTACTTATTATTTTAAATGTACCATTGAGCCCATAGCTAGTTTGCCCTTGTCTTGGTAGGTTAGATAATACTTGGTTAGGATTTCGCTGATCTTGTAGCTCATCATTGGATACTCGTCTACCCACTTGAGTTCTAGTTGTCGTACCTACAAGGTAAGTCCGTGTATGATTACTGAATAAGAACATATTCACAAAATAATATATTTAACATGTTCCTGTGTAATCATACTACGTGGTGGCTGCATTGTTTCGTCAGGTACAGCTGGATTTCTTTGTTTACGCTTTCGAGTTTCGGTAGCCATACCTGCAACTACATAAGAATTTGGAGAATTTCACAATTGAAATGTCTAATTCTGACTTTATACGGCTAGGCTAAGTATATATTACAAACAAAAATAGACAACTGATTTTTTCATCAAAGTGAAAAACGTGTGCAATTGCATAAAAGAACTTCTCATTGCTGGATTGGATAACCCCTACAGGCAGAGGAAACAACCCAATAATCAAAAATTAGATTGGAGTGTATATCACTAGGTTATTGTAGAATTACCAACCCATCTAACATTAGACGCATGGAAACATAAGGAAAAAAAAAAAATACACCAGCACAGTAAAAATTAAAAAGGACGAGCAAAGCTTTACCTAATAAGGCTTTCAATTGAAGATGAATTTGATTGGCTGAAAAGGGAAAACAATAATTACAATAAAAAGGATAGATATTCATACTCTGAATCATAATTTCGTTAAAATCGTACGAAATATTATGGGTTACTTGAATCGGCAATGAAATTCAACAATACATGGAACCGGTAAGATTCATATTCAAATTAGGGGAAATCATAGATCCTTTAAATTCAGAGAAGAGAACAAACGCACCTCAATAATTCCACCAAGAGGAAGAGAAATTGTTGGGTATCGTTCACAACAATGGTTTATAGATGAAGTGATTGAGTTCTCACTTTGATAACCGTCAATGAAATGAAAAACATTTTCGCGCGCCTGGGTTTTTAGCTGGGTTTTTAACGGGGGAATTCTGACCTTATATTTTTCTATTTTCAGCAAAAGGTAAAATTATGAATATCATATTAATTAAGTTAATATTGTTTGAAATATAATCATTTACCCCTTAAATGATTTGATTTGTTAATGGAGAGAAAAAACTATCTCCTCAATATTTTATAGTTGCTCATGAAATGATTATAAAAGCAATCGATTGAATAATTTAATCTATATTTTAATTGAAAGAAAAAATTATATAAAGCTCTTAAGATTATTTTATATTAATTATGAATATCATATTAATTCAGTTGTCATATTATTTGAGCATTCTAATTATATCATTGTAACAATTTTTACTATCATCTTGTAGTGCCACCAGAATCACATGATATAACAGACAAAATTCGGTTTACACATTTTGGGAGATAATTTATCATTTTAGATCTTTGTTCTTCCTGAAAGAATTGGGATCAGAATTAATGGATTGGAAACGTGAGTCTTCGTGATAAATTTAACATAATGATACAATGATAAATGTTCAACATGATCTATATGTCTGAAAATCACATAGCATCAAAAGGATCAAGGCATATAAAAGAGCCTCTACTACTATAGTAGAAGCTATATTGTAGTACGGAACAAAGCATCAAACGTACCTATTTTATCTATTTTTTCTCATACAACTGTGGTAAAACTATTTTGAGCATTTCTGTATCCATATTTGGAACATCTTCAATTTTCATGGTGTTGGGCTTCTCTTCAGGCTTAATTGCGGGACGACGAATACGACGCATCGTAGATGGCTGGTGAAAGTCATCTTCGACATCTGAATCTGACACGTACAAATTCTTGGACTCTACCACATCACGAAGATGCAAAGCCAATTTTTCAGCTATTTCCAATGATGTTTTAGCCTCTCCAAGAGCCTTAAGAGCCTTTTCTATAAATTCTTTATCGACTTCGTATTTCAACTTATCCTCCATTTTTGGTGCCATGGTTAGAGATAGAACTTAATGATTCACAACTAAGATTATTTACGATATATATACACAGGAAACATGAGTCACGGTGGTTATTGAATTACAGATAAATATGGCAATTGACCAAGTATTCAACATTTTTAGTTTCCTACTTACTCTCGTTTGTTGAAGTGCAACAATTTTAAATATATGTTTCTATTTTGGATATTAGTAATTTTATGAAGATGGTATCTTATTGTGTGCTACATACTGTGTCAAATAATATCTCTTTAAAGAAGTTAATAAAAATAGTACTCCTTTTGAATATTTGATGTAATAGAGGTAAATATGAATTTGAAGAAAAAATCGTGTATTCTTTAGACTAAAATTAACCAATAGATTAAGCTTATGATTCATTTTCTTTTAATTTTTTTAACACACAAATATAAGACTAATATAATAGTAGGAAATACAGCTCCTTCATCCAATATTAGTAGTAATTATGTTTGACAATCTTCTTAATAATATTAATATAAGCCGTTTATTAGTCCAATAATTGGCTGTAGTTCTTTAGGAAAATAATGAGCACAAAACTTTGAAGTGGTTTATCATTGAAATAATCTGTAATCTAAACAAACAATTTTCTAAAATTGTGAAAGAAACTCTAATGAGGTGACAAACTAAAAATAAACATGTGCTGTGTAACATGGCTGTCTGATTCTCATCTTTGTGATCAACAATCAACAAACACAGTCAACAATTATCCAGTAAAAATACTTGGCTTCAAATTCGAACAAGAAATCTTGTACGATGAATCCATGATAACTTAAAAAAATAAAAAGTTACTACTATTATTAAAACAGAAATGATATTGTTTATAAGCAAAAGAAATTACTCAAAGGCGAAAACTTTAATGACATATGTCAATCTCAACTCCTTCTACATCTTCACGAACCCAGTTCACCTCTTCCACATCGTTCTCAAGTACTGGATCACACAAATTGCTTTGTAAGTAGGTCTCAACATCTGCCAATGGCTCCATACTATAAGTACCTCTAGCACTTGTAGATACCACAACATGCCAATTGTTATCAATTGGATCTGCAACATAAAAAACTTGTGTAGCTTGGGAAGACAAAATGAAAGGTTCTTCGTGACGTCTAACATCCGTGAAGTTAGCAAGCGTAAACCCATCAACATCCTGTTTTAGCCGATTTCCTTTCGAAACCCAGTCACAACCAAATAAAACGACCTTGCGATCAACATAACGTAGCTCTATGATCTCAGTTATAACTCCATAATAATCCAGGTCACTAAGTACAGGATTTTCATCTCGTATGCTACAAAAGCTAGATGTTGCTGCTATTACAGCTACTCCACTATTTTGAGTTTTTCTTTTACGCTCTAATTCCCTAGTATGAAACATGAAACCGTTCACAACATATCTTTCATATGTGAGTCCGGCCTCATCAGGGCCACCACCAAGAAATTTTAAATCCTGGCATAACAAGTCTTCTCCAGGTAATTCTAGATGTTTTACCTGTATATATACAACTTCAGAATTTACCAAAAAAAAAAAAAAAGAAAAAAAAAAAATCATAAATCCACATTTAACATTCTGAGATTAACTTACATGATTCGAAAACCACTGCGCAAATTTTTCACTATGAACACGTTCAATTTGATGCCGCGTTGCACGAGGATATTGCTCTTGTACAATGTGAAGATGTTGCCTGTACAGTATTTAAAATCACGAATTTTAAGTTGTTCGAGAAAAGTATATATAACGCAACAATAATTCTACCAAACCTAATACTTACTCGAGGTAAGGTTTGACTTCTTCGCAGTTGAACAGAACATATTGATGTGCCCTTTTACGTGTGTCCTGATTGAAAACTTTAGGTGTTGCTTTCCCTTTATGATGACCACTCAAGGTAAATACACCTAACCTAGATGCACTACTGTTAGTAGATCTGGTCATATTCTCGTATCGAGAGGCTTTGTTGAATTTAGACTCCACATAATCCGCTAGGTACAAAGAACAGAACGTTAGACATTCTTCAGCAACATATCCTTGCGCTATTGAGCCTTCTGGTCTACTTCTATTGCGAACGTACGACTTCAATGTACCTAAATATCTTCATTATACAATAAATACAAGTTAAATACTATTTTTTTAATTAGCAAGAGATGAATATAAATATCACAAAACTTTAGTATCTACCTTTCAATAGGATACATCCACCGATAGTGAACCGGACCAGCAAGCTTTACTTCGGTAGCTAAATGTATGGTTAAATGAACCATCACATCAAAAAATGATGGTGGGATAATCTTCTCCAGATCACAAAGAATTACGGTGATTTCCTTTTCCAATCTAACCACATCAGGAGGATAAATTACTTTAGAGCATAACTCTCTAAAGTATCGACTCAATCGAATCAAAGGAAGACGCACTTGTTTCGGTAGGACTTTCCTTAAGGCAATCGGCAATAATTGTTGCATTAGAATGTGATAGTCATGACTCTTGAGACCAATAAGCTTCGGTGGTTTTAATTGAACACACCGTGATATATTAGAGGCATAACCATCCGGCACTTTTACCTTTTTCAAAACATTGCAAAACATGCTCTTTTCTTGCCTATTCATCGTAAAAGAGGTTGGAGGTAAATACACTTTGCTCGAACCTTTCGAAATAGGATGCAAATCAGGTCTGATCCCCATTTCTTTTAAGTCAAGTCTTGACTTAAGATTATCTTTTGCTTTCCCGTCTGTTTGTAGCAAAGTGGAACAAATACTCTCGCTAACATTCTTCTCAATATGCATAAAGTCAAGGTTGTGGCGCACTAAATTGTCTTTCCAATAAGGTAATTCAAAAAAAATACTTCTCTTTTTCCAATTAAATGGCAATTCTGAATTAGACTTGACATTCTTTCCAAAAGTGAACCTTATATCCTTCAATTCATCCAAAACCATATCCCCGGATAATCTGCGTGGTGGCCCATTATTCTCTTGTAAACCATCAAACAAACGACCATTTTTTCGATATGGATGACCTTTGTCCAAGAATCTACGATGGCCCATATAACAAAACTTTCCACCATGTTTTAACCAACGTGAACACGTAAACCTATGACACCAGGGACATGCAAATTTTCCCTTGGTGCCCCATCCTGATAAAATTGCATATCCCGGAAAATCGCTAATTGTCCATAATAAGCTTGCTCGCATTTGAAAGTTTTCTTTACTAGATGCATCATAGGTTTCAATTCCCATTTCCCATAAATCTTTCAAATCAGAAATAAGGGGTTGCAAATATATATCAATATTATTTCCTGGAGCTGACGGGCCAGGAATTAATAAAGATAATATGAAAGACGATGGTTTCATACACATTGATGGAGGTTTATTATATGGTATCAGGATAACTGGCCATGTACTATGCGTGACACTCATATTACTAAATGGGTTAAATCCATCTGAAGACAATCCTAGACGTACATTACGTGGCTCATTAGCAAAATCAGGATACTTGCTATCAAAGGCCTGCCAAGCTGGAGAATCAGCTGGATGTCTCATATACCCATCATTTGTACGACTCTTAGCATGCCATAACATGTCAGATGCAGTTTTTGATGACATGAACATGCGTTGCAACCTAGGTTTAATTGGAAAATACCATAAAACCTTGTGAGCAATTTTTCTTTTTTCACCATTAGGGTCATCTTCTGAAGTGCGCCACCTTGGCTCATTACATGTTGCACATGATTTTTCATCCTTATTCACTCCCCAATATAATGTGCAATCATTAAGACAAGCATCTATTTTTTCATATCCTAGTCCTAAGTCCTTCATTAATTTCTCTGCTTCGTAATATGACTTAGGTAACTCAGTCATAGCCTCGGGAAATGCTTCTTGTAATAATTTTAACAACATATCAAAATGCTTGTTACTCCATTTACCAAGACATTTAATATGCAACAAGCAAATGATGAATGATAGTTTAGAGAAATTCTCGCATCCATCATACAATTTCTTCTGGGAATCATCAATCAACTTATAAAATTTTTCAGCTACACCAGTGGTAAAATCCGCCTCCTTAGGAGATTCTGTTGGACTATGTAACTCACTTCTATCTCCAAAATTTCCAAAAGCATCTTGAACTAAGCCGAACATATCATCGGTTCCAGGTGTACTCCTATAATTAGTCGAAGAGGAAGAACTAGTCGGGATATTAGCTGAGAACTCTCCATGAGCTACCCAATCATCATACCCTCGAATAAAACCCTTAACTATCAAATGTTCACGTGCATCATTTCTACCAACGTAGTTACCAAGTTTACATTCAATGCACGGGCATATAATCAGTCCATTCCTTGAATGATTAGAAAATGCAAAGTCCAAAAACTTCTCAACTCCAAGCCTGTACGATTGACTATATCTCGGTTCATTCATCCAATTCTTGTCCATATTTAAGAACGAAAAAAAAGAATTTGGGACCTCTTGCACTTCTAGCAAAATCAAAGTTAAAAAAAAAAAAAGTATAATCAGCTCAAAATAAATATTAAACTAAATACCAGTAAATACATTATTAACATAAGAAAGACTTCAAATGAGATACATGAATCAAATAGACAATTAAATGAATTCCTCGAATGTCCAAGATTACGATAGTAAACTTGGATTCAACATTAATATACTTATTGCTATAAAATGATTTTTATTAGGGAATGGTTGCCATTATATGGTTTATGCTTACTAACATACTCAATTGACAAAAGAGAACAAATAATAAGAGATGTCCAAAATTTTGTTCTTTTTAAGCAAATGGAAAGATGGCTTTTGTGTACTACCCTTGTTCATTCATCTAAGGTAGAGGGCAATAAACTAACAAAATATATTTCCTTAGTTTTAATCAAGTTTTTAATACGTAAAAGGATAACAAGTATGTATGTGTTAATAAGAAATAACAACATAAATATAGTAAATCAAGAATGTGCACAAATTTACCTAAGGTCACATATAGAAATAATATTTAAAACATGTAAGTTTCTAGCATATAAATTACTCTAGCTAGGAACAATAGTTGTCAACAACAGTTTGTAAAGCTTACCTCTTAAGCAATGCACTTCTCAAACTTCACTATTGTACTTCCTTTGAAAGACACCCGAACACTTCCATATAAATGATATCTGTAATAATATTAATGCACTGAGTTTGAATAAATACGAAAACCGTCATTGCATCATAATCAAATTATATATTCTTGAATTAGACGTATACTTAAATCGGACAGCAAGCTCGTGGGGATTAATTAAAATCCTAATACCTTCTTAGACTCGCCATCAGTACTCTGATAGTATAAGCAATATTCTTCATTTAATAGAATACCGAAATCAGCTCAATAACACTTATTTTGGCTCCCAGGAAATAGACTTGAGCTGTTTATTTTGTAAATAGTTTATGGAAATAAAACTGGCTAGTTTCATCAGTAGAAAGAAAAAAACCGAACTAAAATGAGTAACAGCTCAAAACAGCTCCAATAATTCTTGTACTCGAACTTTACAAAAGCAACTATTGTAGTGATTCCTCAAGTCCAAGAGATTATAGGACATAAAAAATGCAGAAGGAGAGATCCACTTAGTCATATAACTGAAGTAACACAGAGGACTATACAATCAACAAAAAAAAGGGATAAAACAAAAAATCACAATCCGACGAAAGCAGACTTAGTCTAGCTACTAATTGATCACCTCTGGAGAAAGGAGTTCAAACGGAAATCTCTCACTCACCAGGTGCCAACCGTAGGATCATACAGAGATCTATTACTCCTCATAGAAATGATTGAAGACTCTCAGTTACCGGACTTGTTGCTCTTGTCAGCCTTAGCACTAGTAGCTCTCTTGCAATGACGTAAGGACAAAATAAGACTTAGGACATACGGTACTAGTTTAAGGCTGCAAACCTTCGCTTCAATCCGTAGAAAGGGGGAATTTCTCTCACAAAGGAACTATCTCAAATCACTAAGTAAACACCATATGAATCACTAAAAGAAATTAAGGATGTCTAATTTAACTAATTCTCTAACCTTTCACCTCATATTAACTACAGTTTATATCCTCAAAAAGAGCCTTACAGACATTATACCGATTTCCCCCTTATCCCTATTGGTAAACTACATGAATTTCTATCTTTCCCCTTTTTCTTTCATGATCTTTGCTAGTAAAACATTAATCTTCTCTCTTTTCAATAAACAACAATCATATAGTCAGAAGAAAACAAAATACAGTAGCACTAAAATTATGAATCAAATTTTTAAAAAGATTCCACAAATTGATGAACAAAAATAAATCAGTGAATTTTTTAAATAAGAAAGGTTTTAGTTAGTAATTACCGTAAAAAAATCGGAATGCTATTCTTCAATCCCGTCGACATCAATCGATCACTCGCCAGCAAAAGGAAGAAAAGGAAAGGGAAAGGGAAAGGAAGAAGACGAGAGAAAAGGGCGAGGCTGATTTTGCTGGAAGCGTGGCTGCGTGAGTCCACTTTCAATCTAATTAATTTTTTAAATATATTATAAATATTTAGATATAAATTTTAGACTAGCATAAATTATGTATGGGTTTTGACGGCCTCTAGTACGTGTCCACATAATCAATTTTAATGTTTTCTTTTTCCACACTCATATTTGCATTATTTAACAATCTATTATTCCTTCTTTAATACTTTATCTGTTTTAAAGTATGAAAATTGCATACATATTAGATTAAAAAATTGTATATATATTATGAATATATTTGTTGATTTTTAAAAGCTGAAATATTGCTGTAAAAAAGCTTAAATATTATTATTTTCTTCCGAAATTATATTTACAACGGATGAATATGTCATAATAATGTTTTTGCATTATTTTAAATATTATATAAATGACATTCCATACATATCATTATTAGCAACATTCAATTATGTCCTAAAAATATAGTTATTGTAGCATTTAATAGTTGATGTCTTGATAGCATCTAACATATTTTTTTATGACATAATTAAATGTTATATTTATGTTGTTATTGCCACGATTCATTATTCGTGTGGTAATACTATGTATTTGTTTAACACTAATAATTTTAATGCCTCAACAAAGATAATATTAAGACATCTAAAATTTTGTGTCACTATACACATGTTGCTATAGGCCATATTTGTTGTAGTGGGCCGACTATATTATTTTCTACTTAGCAAATTTTAATAGAGCCCATGTTCGAATGAGAAAGGAAGAAAGAAGTTTCATAATAATCCAAAATCTCATTACTGCTGAAGAGGTTCACGTACATATTTATATGGGCAAAAAACAACTAAAGTCGCACAAGAAGAAATGCGACTATTAACTATCTGAAACTAAACCCTAGAAATCTAAGCCAAACACATGGCAGTAGATCCAACGGCGAGAGTTTAAACAAAGCTAAATAAAAACGGAGATACTGGGATCGAATCCCTTCAACAGCAAATAAACACAAAACCATTTCATGCAACAACATGCAGCCTTCAATCTTCAAGCTTTCAATCCTCAACACCCCCCCTCAAGATGGAGCTGATGGAGGTCCAACAGTGACATCTTGGACAGTAGAGTATGGAAATGGGGACCGGGTAATGCCTTAGTAAAGAAATCAGCTAGTTGTGCTGCAGATGCAACAGGAGTAGGCAAGACAAAACCTTCAATGTATTTCTCCCTTGTAACATGACAGTCGATGTCTATGTGCTTCGTCCTCTCATGGAAGACATGATTCTGTGTAATCTGTATTGCAGCCTTGTTGTCACAATGAAGAGCAATAGGTAGAGGAGCAGAAATCTGGAAATCCTTTAGTAACTTATGAATCCAAACCAGCTCACGTGTAGTGGTAGCTAAAGCTCTGTATTCAGCTTCTGTAGATGAAGATGAAACTGTGGATTGCTTCTTGCATTTCCAAGAAATCAGACTATTGCCAAGGAAGATGCAATAGCCAGTGAGAGATTTTCTAGACTCACTACAAGTACCCCAGTCTGAATATGAGAAACCTTGTAGCACAAAATCAGATGTAGAAGAGTAGAAAACTCCCAAAGAAGGTGATCCTTTCAAATATCTGAGGACATGCATTGCTGCATTCCAATGGATTATGGTAGGAGTAGCCATAAATTGGCTCAATTGCTGTGTAGAATGGGAGATGTCAGGCCTGGTGAGGTTGAGATACAGAAGTTGCCCCACTAACTTTCTGTATTCTTCAGGATTCTTGAGTAAAGGATCTGATCCTTGAATAAGAGTGAGACCTGCAGGGAAAGGGGTTGGGGCTGGTCTACAACAGAGCATACCATGTGAAGACAGAATGTCTAAAACATATTTTCTTTGGCACAAAGAAGTCCCAGCCTCACCCCTCACTAATTCAATTCCAACGAAAAATTTAGTTGGACCAAGATCCTTTATTGTAAAGGCAGTATGGAGAGCATGCTTAACCTCAGAAATCAAGTCCAAAGAAGGACTGGAGATGATAACATCATCAACATATACTAAGAGACACACAAAAGTATTACTGGAACCTCTGATGAACAAACAAGGATCATGATGAGATGCAGAAAAACCAAGAGAGGTAAGAAATCTTGAGAATATTGCATTCCACTCACGAGAGGCCTGCTTAAGTCCATAGAGGCTTTTCACAAGCTTGCAAACTTGACCTTTAGCAACTCCCTGAAGTCCTGGAGGTGGTATCATATAGATTTCATCACGAAGGTAACCGTGAAGAAAAGCGTTGTTAACATCCAACTGATGGAGAGGCCAACCCATGGCAGTAACAACAGAGATGAACACCTTCACAGTAACTAGGTTTGCAACTGGAGAGAACACCTCTTGATAATCCATTCCAGACTCTTGACTGTAACCTTTAGCCACTAATCTGGCCTTGTATCTTTCAATGGTGTCATCTGCATTCACTTTAGTCTTAAAGATCCATTTACAGCCAATGGGTCTCTTACCAGGTGGGAGATCAGTTAGAATCCATGTACCATTACCCTGTAATGCACCTAGTTCTTCATTTATAGCAGTCAACCAATGTGGATGTTGACATGCTTCCTTGAAAGATTTGGGCTCTGTGATCATGGTAAGGTTAAACAAATAAGATATGTGTGATTTGGTAAGAGACTTGTTAATGATGTAAGGAAATGTTGGTGGTGTAATGCCAGAGCTTGGAGGGACGGGGTTGGAAGTAGAGACTATACCAACATAGTCTTTCATCCATACATAAGGTACTCTTTCTCTAGTGCTTCTTCTGAGAACAAGAGGTTCTGTTTGTGGAGAACTTGAACTGGCATCATGAGTGGCAGTGTTATTCTGTGATTCATCAGGGGAAGAATCAATGGATTCTGCAGGTATGGAAGGAAAATCAGTATCTAGTATACCAGGGTATGTGATAGAAGGTTCGAGTACTTTATCAATGGGTTCTTTAAAGGGATATTTATCAGCAACAAAATGTGTACATCTGTAGAGATAAAAACTTTGTGAGATTCCAGATCATATAACAGATAGCCTTTATGGGCTGATTCATACCCAATGAAAACACATTTCAAACTCCTAGAAGTGAACTTACCCCTGTAAGGAGACAGATTTGCAGCAAATGCAAGACATCCAAATGGTTTGGCCATATCATAAGTTGGTGCTTTATGAAATAGGACCTCATGAGGTGTTCTCCAATCTAGGACTTGAGTTGGCACTCTGTTAATAACCCAAGTTGCTGTAAGGATAGAGAAGGGCCAAAACCTGATTGGAAGTCCACTGTTAAACATCATAGCTCTTGCTGAGTTAAGAAGCATTCTGTGTCTAAGCTCTACAATTCCATTTTGTTGTGGAGTATACACACAAGATCTTTGATGCAGAATCCCCAAGGAAGAGAACAATCCATGCACTCTTGAGTTTACAAACTCTGACCCATTATCTGATCTGAAGAACTTGACTGTTTTATTGAAGTGATTCCTCACCGTTGCAAGGTATGACTCTAATATAGAGCACACCTGCTCCTTTTACTGCATGACATAGGTCCATATATTCCTGCTGTGGTCTTCAACCAGTGTAAGAACATATCTAGCATTGCACAGATTTTCATCTCCATAGGGACCCCATACATCTCCATGCACAATCTCAAACAAAACATTTGACCTTCTGTGTAATGTAGGAAAGGGGTCTCTAGTCTGTTTTGCCTTAATACAAATCTCACAGTTCTCCAAGACCTCCAGAGCATCTCTATGAAAATTAGTACCTGCTATCTTCATGTGTGACATGGCTGTGATAGATGGATGACCAAGATACACATGCCAATCTTCTACAGACATATTATGTGGTTTGTAGAAGCTCAGATAATGTTTTTCAGACACAGTATCCATGATATACAGATTTCCAACCAATTTTCCAATCCTAATGACCTTATCTGTGTTACTCTTTTGGATCAGACAGTGAGTAGGATGAAACACACATTTCAACTCCATAGATTTAGCTAATTGAGGTACTGATAACAGATTATGTGTGAAAACCAGGCACATACAACACATGAT
>JAQSCN010000056.1:0-50000 GCA_029379335.1 Thymus mandschuricus
CCTTCAGAACCATCAGGTACTGTCAAAACCGGGGCTGATATTAAGCGTCGTTTCAGTTCTTGAAAGTTCTTCTCACAGTGCTCATTCCATTGAAACTTCTCATTTTTGCGTGTTAACTTCGTCATCGGGCCCGCAATCTTTGAAAATCCTTCTATAAACCTCCGATAATATCCAGCCATCCCTAGAAAGCTGCGCACCTCATTCACATTTGTCGGCGTTTTCCAATTACTTATAGCTTCAACCTTGGATGGATCCACTTCTACTCCTTTCGCTGTCACCACATGTCCAAGAAAAGCTACCCGTTCTAGCCAAAACTCACACTTCTGAAACTTTGCATATAGCTTCTCCTTTCTCAAGATTTCCAGTACGATCTTCAAATGCTCAGAATGTTGCTCCTTATCCCTCGAGTATATTAGGATGTCATCGATGAAAACAATTACGAACTTATCAAGGTATGAATGGAAAGTACGGTTCATCAAATCCATGAAGACACCCGGCGCATTAGAGAGTCCAAAGGGGACAACAGTGAACTCATAATGACCATATCTGGTCCTAAAAGCTGTCTTTGGAACATCACTCTCTTTCACTTTAAGTTGATGGTAACCCGACCTCAAGTCGATTTTTGAGAACACTTTAGCACCCTTTAATTGATCAAATAGATCTTCAATTCTGGGTAGAGGGTATTTATTCTTGATGGTTAATTTGTTTATTTCTCGATAGTCCACACACATTCTCATCGTTCCGTCCTTTTTCTTCACAAATAATACCGGTGCACCCCAAGGTGATATACTTGGCCGTATAAATCCCTTATCAAGAAGTTCTTGTAATTGAACCTTAAGTTCCTGCAACTCTTTCGGTGCCATCCTATAAGGTACTTTTGAGATAGGAGCCGCTCCCGGAATTAAATCAATTGTAAATTCTATTTGTCGATCCGGTGGAACTCCAGGTAATTCATCAGGGAATACATCCTCATACTCTTTTACTACCGGCACTTCCGACACCTTACTTCCGGTGGACTTTGTTCCAATTATGTTAACTAAGTACCCTTGACACTCCGCCTTTCTTAACATTTTTCTTGCCTTCATTGTGGATATAATCTTGGGTGTAGCCTTTGTTTTAGCGCCATATAAGACGAGCGTTGATTTTTCTGTGCGTTGAATCTCCACCTCCCTTTCACGACATCTAATGGTTGCATGATTTCTACCCATCCAGTCCATCCCTAATATTATATCAAAGTCCCGCATTTCTAAAACATGAAGATTGGCTTCAAGTTCTTCCCCATCTATATTTACTATAATACCTTTTGCTATCTTATTGGTTGTAATTATTTCTCCTGAGGGAATACTAACTTCTAAAGGATCACAGTCTACATATAGAACTAAACCAAGCTTCGAACAGAAATACGAAGAGATAAAGGAATGTGTAGCTCCTGAATCAAATAACACCAAAGCTGGAATGTTTGATACTTGAAGTATACCTGACATGGTATCTGCACCATCCTTGTTGTCATCTTCTCCTTTGGTCATTGCAAACACTCGAGGTTTCGCCTTGCGTTCAGCTTCTGGAATTTTCCTTTCAGTCTCTCTCTTGCGCTTCGGGCAATCGTATGACATGTGCCCTGGGTCGCCACATGAATAACAAACATTCTTGCCTCGCCAACACTCTCCAGTGTGGTTCTTATTACACTTTGGACACTGAGGCTTGCCCATGTTTGTTCTTGTGTTTGAAGAACCCATCGAAGAACCAGTAGATTACCTCCACTTCTTATTAGGCGGTGTACTCTTACCCTTTCCACTATCCTCCCACTTTCTCTTTTCAAAAGTATCCCGCTGCTTTTGATCTTTGAGTTCCAATTGAAGGCCATTTGATATAGCTTGAGCTCAATCAATTACTTCTCTATATGTTGGTAACCTTAGCCCAGCTAATATCCCAACAATTTCCGGTCTCAACCCAATTTCAAACCGACGAGCTTTCTTGTCATCTGTGTCAACTAAATATGGAGCGTATCGTGACAGTTTATTGAACTTCCTCTCGTAGTCAATCACAGTCATATTTCCTTGCTTAAGATTGAGAAACTCAGTCTCCTTTTCCGTCTTATAAGCTTGAGGAAAATAACGATCCATGATAAGAATCTTGAAATCCCTCCATGTCATAACTTGACGTTGCTCTGGTGTCATTGTTCGAGCATGTGATTCCCACCAATAACTCGCTTCTTCAGCCAGCTGATAAACTGCACATGATACCTTCTGTTCCTTGGTGCACTCCATGACCTGGAATATCTGCTCAAGTTCTCGAATCCATTCTTCAGTAACTTCGGGTCCTTCACATTCTTTGAGTCTCGATGGTCCCATCCTTCGAAATTGTTCGATGACCTCAAAAGTCTTCACTTGAGCTTGTGCGACATGCCTACCTCCTTGCATATACCCTTGTAGAGTTTGTAAGAATTGGGCGAAATCAACGGCATTATTGACGGGTGGAACACGTTGTTCGTCTTCATTTAACGGTATCTCACCTTGTCCAGGAGTACGAGACATTTCCCTGTGACTCAATCGAGAGGTTTCTTTTAAGCCTTTCTACTCTAACTAAACTTCTAAAGGTTATACTTCGAGGACTATTTTTGTAAAACTTCACATTATTATCAAAGCACATACTTTGATCTCATGATCAACAACCATTATGATATTTATGTATTCAGAGTGAACATGAATAAATTAATATGATCATGACATAAAACTCCGCAGTTACTCCTTTCAAGTAGAACATTAAATTCATGATCTGTCCCTTTGAAGTCTCTTTACTATATCATCATGCATCATGGAAATATCATACTTTCGAAATTTCCCAACATAAGCATAACATTCTCAACCCCATAATTATAAAAACAATGATATAATTCATAAATACATGTTACCTCGGAGTCGACGTGGAGCAGCAGTAATGAACAACATATTCTCTTTAATCGTCTTATTAGATTAAACCATATTAATCAACTTATCATATATAACCTCAAATAAAAGCAAGTCTACAGGAACGTAGACCTGCTCTGATACCACTCTGTAACGCCCTCAATATCTATTTATAAGAACGCTACCAAAATACTAATTTCATGCTACTACTTTAATACGTATTCGATATCTTCATTAACGTAATGCGGAAGTCATGTTCAAAGGAAAACTATATTTAACGGAAACTCAATTTTAGTTCCTGATTTTCCTTAAAGCAGTACTAAATAAGTGTTCTAAGTCAAAACAATACACAAACCAAAACTTAGAGAAATCTGTTAATTATGAGTCATCAAAAGAATATATACTTCACCTGCCCAAAGATTTCTACCATCTATATACAATCACAAGATCAAGCAGAAAGTAGGTGACATTCGTGATACTTGTCTACATTACCATCTATAGCCAAATAACCAAACTAGTCTAGATATACAGATACGACGAAAAGATCCAAAACATTTACAATAGATAGATTAGGCGCGAGAGAATATGTAGTTCATTCGCCACTTCCACGCGTCCCGACTCCGAAACCTGAAATAGAACATTGTAAAGGGGTGTGAGTATGCAAGCACACTCAGTGGGGTAAACTTTATCATTTAACCATTAGCATATTGCATCATAACCATGCGAACTCTTTGTGCTTCGTTGATTTCTGTGAGACTAGCCTCGGCCCCTTGTGGACCTGACCCCTTGTGGGTCTACCCCTTGTGGGTACATCAACTTATTAGATCCCTTAGGGATCAAACCCCTCGTGGGCCACTTTAGTTCGCAAGCATGTGCAAAGCATCATCATATTAATATCAATTAAATCATTTCGTTTTCCACATTAAAATAAACCCCACCTCAAATGATGCAATTGGAATGAACCTCTTCAAGTTGTCCGTCCTTGAGCCTCGACTGCGCCACTCCTAGCATTTTAGAATATTTAAGCTTAAGTTGACTTTCAAGCACCATATATTGTGTTCAAGGACTTTCTAGTCACAAATCTCGTAACTATAATGAGCAACTAGGTTTCCTTAAAGGATTCATGTAATACTTCTATTAAAGACCTTCTAATGTAAATTTAGAAACAAAAGCTTAATCTTTAAATAATAGAGCCGATTAGACTAATTAAGTGTTGTTTAAGTAAGTAGGAAAGGAAATTACGTCACTCTTGAAGCTTGAGATCCTATAATGTTTTAGGAGTACTTTAAAAAGTAAATATGATACATATCAACATAATAGAGCAGTTCTAAGAAGTCTAAATTCTGAAATTAGAGATTAGGCAATTTATTCTACATTTCAACTCTTTTGACAACAACTTATGACATGGATTCCGACCTATATATATTCATCGGATTTTGAGAATACAACATAGAGTGAACTTCCAAGGACTTATACCACATATCCCCCAAAGAAAACATATGATTCAACAATGAATTGGTGGGGAAGTTTAGACTCAAACCCGCACTCACACAGCAGCGAGCAGATTCGCCACACTGACTTCAACAGCCTATAATTCTTTCGTTTGAACTCCAAATGAAAATCCGAAAATAGTTTTGGAAAGCTAACAAACAGAGGTTTCCAATGGTACCTAATTTGTAAGGGTTAAACTGGAAGAAACGCCCAGAATAATAACAGAAAGGTTGAGGTACAGTTTCCGCAGACAGATTATACACTATGACTTCGGAGGTTCATAACTCTCTCATGTGATGTTCGATTAGAAATCCGAAGATACCGTTAGAAAGCTAATGAAAAGAGGTTTCTAATGGTACCTATTGTGCTAGGTTTTAACCGGAGGAAATGCCCAGAATCGGGTCTGAAAGGGGCTACTGTGACAGATACGAAAAACAGGGCAATAGACTTGCTTTCACTATTACCCGTGCAACAACGATGATATGGCTGACATAATCGAAGCTAGATAGAAATCAAAACGTGAAGAATCAAACCCACAAGATACTTTTCGACCCATGGCTGAGAAATCCACAACGAACCCATGATTTTCTACTTTATCTATAAACTCACCACCAAAACACAAGACTGCAAAAACTAGAAATAACTAAGTGATTAGAGTGAAAGTTCTTACCTTAATTCTTGAAGAACTTGCGAAAGGAAGAGAAGAAGATAGTAGAAGAGGGAGAGGGCGATGGGGATTAAGAGATTACAGAGAAAGGGCGAGAGAGTGCTGAGGCGGTGGAAGAAACCGCGCCTCTCTCTTTCTTTTATTTCTTATTTCTTTTCTTTTCTTTTATTTCTTTTTATTCTTATCCCCTCTTATTTCTATTAATTCCTTTTTTTTGAGATAATAACTATTATATAGTTTAGATATTTTATATAACTAATTTAGGAGATACACAATATCCATCTAATTCAAACTTCACGTTCCTACATCTATTTTCCCCTTTTTTTCATATTCTAAATTCATCTTATTAAATCTCTTAGTTTACTAGTGGCGCATCGCAGCTTCAAGTATTGGACAACCTGCAAATATAAATATCAACTCGAGAACAATTGGAATCACATAAGGAGACAATTTAATAACTAGATGAAATAAAACTAGTAAATGATAATTTTCTTTTTAAAAATATTAATTCAAAATTTTAAAATTGTGTGGGGTATTACGGTCGAGGGGGGAGAGGTCGCCGTAGCACTGGGCCAGGCCGTAGTTGGCGTCGGGGCCGGTGCCGGAGATGGCCTCGCCGAAGCCGGTGGAGCGGATCTGGGCGCTGATGTTCTCCATGGTGGCGACGAAGTTGGGGACGAAGAGGGTGGCATTGTGCTCCACCTGCTTCCCGCACATGATCTTCACCGTCTCCGTCCTCGGCTCCGCCAACAAAGCTGCCGGATATACCATGAGGATTACGACTGCTACTATTACTATCATCGTCGTCGTCTTCGTCTTCATCGTGAATGATCATTAGGAAAGAAGATTAATGGTAGTCCTAACTGGGAAGAGAAGAGTACCAAAAGTGGGAAGGTGATGAGAATTAATGGGAGCAGGCAGAATAATGAGGGTAGGCAAGGAGAGGGAGCCGACCACATTAAATTTCAAGAAACCCTCTCTACATTATTTAGTAGTACTAGCACATGAACGCGAAGGATTGGAGTTGGACATCTCAAATCGAGTGGAACGGAGAGAGTATTTTGTCGGACTATGGAGAGGGCTTACTTGAATTCCGTGCCAAAGGCGATAGGGAATTGTGATGGATTGTTTTTAGAGATTTTGTTGTTTTTGGATAATAGTGTAACGAACTTTTAAATTAGGCGCTGAAAGTTGTCGTCTCTCTCTACCTCTCGTGAATGACGACCGTTTTCTATTTCTACTTCTATTGAATATGAACATATACTATTTCATAGAAGACAAAATAAAATACATATGTAAGAAATAAAATTTTGTAAACTTGATCCAAGGTAAAATCACCCAACCTGGGAGAAATGGAATGAAATTACGAAAACGAAACAACGAATATATGGAGACGAAACTCGGAGCTTAGTAACCACCCTTGAGATCATTGACAACATCGTATGGGATCGGAGTGACAGTTTGGAGGGATGTACCTTGTACCATGAATCCAGATTTGGGTCCCTCCGGCTGTCTCTTCGTGCTGATGAGTTTCCCTTGTGCCTTGGCCTCGGCCTTCAATTGATCGTTCGTCTTGATCCTCTGCAGAATTTCTTCGTGGCACCTCGAGGGATGGAGGTGCTCTACCCGGACATGAATCCTCTTCGGTATGATCCTGTTCCCAACCTGCGTTCACACGAGAAAAACGAACATCAAACACCGGATGTGGAGATGAGATTGTCATTGATGATGAATCTCTTCCCAATTCGGATATCAGAATATGAAATTATATCAAAACAAGCACATACTCCTTCAAATCAATAGAACAAACCAACTGTATCATTCATTCATCCATTCATTCTCAAGTAAAATCTCTGAAACACAAGAACTTAAACATGAAATTAACACATAATCAAACGTAACTCGTAATAAGAACTAACTGTAAACGAGCGAAAACGCCTAAAATTTACTACGGCACCATCGCCTACCACATTACTTCGAAACAAAAACTCAAAAAAAGCACTAACACAATTCAAATGGTAAACGAATTGAAAATGCAGATGCCGATTCTCAGAATCAAAGCATCGAATTAAAACCCCCAAATTTCCAGCCGAATCGACAGTTAACGATCGAAACATAGAGAAGAGAAGGCGAGGGAAATTGAGAGACGATTACTGAACCTGCTTGTTGACTTGGACGCCGATCGCGCGCTTGGTGACGTTCCACACTCGGCCGGTGCGGCCATGGTAGAATTTGTGGGGCATGCCCTTGTGAATCGAGCCGTTCACCTTCACGTCGACGTAATCGCCGACTTTGAAGGTGCGGAGATAGGTCGAGAGATGGGTGGGACCCTTGCTCCTGAACGGCCGAGCGAAGAGATCTCTCGTCCGCGACCTCAGCCCGTGCCCCGCCGGCATCTCTTCTGCTAATCCGAAAATACGGCGCGCTCGGGGAAGAAGACGACGCTGCTCGCGGCGGAGGTTTTTACCTTTTTTTTTTTGGGAAAAAAATACGATAAAGGTTTCTTATTAGGGTTTTAGCGCTCAACTGGGCCCACCTTTTCGTCGCAAATATTTTCTTTCGTCTCGTCTGATTACGCATGTGAAAAAGCAAATTTCGTAAAAAGTTGGTGTATAAATAATCCAATAACCCTAAAATAAAGCCCACTCCATCTCCTTATCGAGACCATCTCTTACTGGCTGGGCCTACACCATTAAGGGCTCGTTTGGTAGCTCGGGTCGGATAGCCGGCCCGGGATTCAAACCTATGTTTCGACACCTAGTTTCATAAGTAATATATAGTTTGGTTGTGAAGTTTCATATACCAAGTGAGGAAGAATTGTTGTTTGGTTACACTAAGTAGTGCATAGGATTAGGTGGGAAGAGCTCGCTCCGTGGGAGGACCCCGCGCCGTGGCTGGAACCCGCGCCGTGGGAGGTGCCCGCGCCGGGGGAGGAGCCCGCGCAGTGGCTGGAGCCCGCGCCGTGGGTGGAGGTGCCGGATATCTTGCCCTCGTCGTTCGAGTGCGCCATTATCCGGTGAGAGGGTGAAAAGAGGGAAAGAGGGAGAGGGAGAAGTCGGGCGAACTGGCGAAGTGAAAGTGAGAGTGATTCAAATGAAAAATGCTCAACCCTAGAATTATTGAGGGCAAATTGGTATTTTCCCACCCTAAACGGGTTTACTGTTCCAAGTGGGCTTATGAAACTGCCCAATTTGGTGGGTTAAGTCCACTACAGCGGAACAGTGCCGCAAGCCCGGGCCCAACTCTAAACACGGGCCCCCAAGTTTTCGTAACTCCCGTACCAAACGGGTGATAAGCCCCGTTAGTAATCACTATCCGGGGCTTATCACCCCTACCAAACGCAGCCTAAATTTATTTCAGTTTTGGGCCTTCCAGACTAAACGCCGTCGTATCAAGGTAGAGAACCTCAAAGCCTCCACCGGCACTTCCGGTCGTCGACGAGCTTCATTTCCCATGCAATTATTGCTTAGCTTTTCATGGATCCATGGAGAAGCCCTCAATTATAGGATATTTATCATTATTAATGCATTAATTTGCCATATATGCTGAAGAAGAAGAAGAAGAAGCAGCGAATCTGCAGGTAAATCCTGCACTTTTTTCATAATTTAATTTCCTTTTGTTCATGATTGTAGTTATGTTCGGAACGGAAGAGAGGAACGCAAATTATGCACTGAAACTCGACTGTATATAACAGAGGCAACAATTAAAAACAAATCACAATCCAAACTAGAAGGAAAAAAAAAAACCCAGCTTTTTTACAAAATGGAAACTTTAGCCATGTTCAAATTCTGGAATGAAACAATTGCCTTTCTGTTTCAGGCATGTGGATTCTGTGGGGTCCCAATCGTCGGTGTGGGCACCGGCTCCACCTTCTTCCCTCTCTCATTCCTGCTGTTCTCTGAGAATTTCAAGCTTCCTCTGTGAAACCCTAGCTCCTGTTCTTCCGAATTCCACTCCGACAGGTAGTAATCCTCCTCCGTCGTCCCCTTCGACGATGGCCCGCAGAACATTCCCCCCCACTGTGGGAAGTATATCAACATTATCACTATAGTGCAGCACACGATCATCACCCCCATTAGTGTTATCCCCGTCTCTGTTGAGTAGCGTGACCCTCTGAAGAAGATCACCTGTGTTAGAACCGCCCCCACATTCCCTCCCCCACCTGTCATCCCTGATATGAATCCCAGCGACCTGCCCAGAATCGAAAAACAGAGACGAGAATTGAGTTTTTCGGTTAATGGTTTAGTGCTTTTTTTGTTTTTGCATATGGATGTGAATAGGCCTTGTGTTTGTGATGTTTGTGTATGTGTAGTATGCTGTTTGATGGAGTCGAGAATCGCTTCCCGGTTATGGTTTAGTGATCTTTCGTTTAGCATATGAATAGGCCTTATGTTTGTGATGCTTGTGTATGTGTAGTATGCTGTTTTGATGGATGTTTTATGTGGTGGGGATGTGTTTGTTGGTGTAGGAAATGTACCTTCTTGAGACGAAAGGGGCGACTCCGAAGGTGAGGCCGCAGGCGGCTTGGACGAAGACGGAGAAGATGAGCATGACGGCTATTGAGACGGTTAAGGATTCCACCTTCCCTAAGAGAATGCAGAAAACTCCGCCTAATGTTTGTACGATCCAGAGAGTCCACAGCCTTCCTCTCATTCCGAACCTCTTTGCGGTGAAGTCTGAGAGCATCCCTCCTCCGGGCCGGGAGAATATGTTGGCTAATCCGAAGCTGGCTGCGATGATTCCAGCAGAGTGGAGGCTGACGTCGAACCTGTCGTAGAAGTACTGTGCGATTATGTTGTCTATTGTTAGCTCGACACCGAAGCAATAGCCGTAGGTCAGTGCCAGGATCCATCCTCTGTAGTTTGTGATTGCGTGGTGGAAAACCTTCTTGAAGCTATCCTTGTGCTTCTCTCCGGATTTGTGGAGCTGGGAGTAGTTTCCGTCCGGTAAATCTTGGCCGAGGAAGAAGATGCCGTAGGCGGAAAGGGTTTGAAACAGGCCGGGGACGAAGAAGGCGAGCCTCCACGCTGTGAACTTTGTGGATCCCATTTGCTTGATGAGTTGGAACACCAGTGGCATAATCAGCTGTGTTGCGCCCCCGCCGAGGTTCCCCCAGCCTCCTGCCACTCCGTTGGCTGTGCCGACGACCCTGGCTGAGAACAACGAGCTCATCCAGAACTGCGTTGAGACGAAGGTTGCTAAGGAGAAGCCGGTGAAGAAGCGGACTAGGAGGAAGGAGTGGGGGGAGTTGCATATGGAAGTGCAGTAAACTGCCGGGGCAGTGATAAGGGTGAGAGCGGCAGAGGCGAGGCGTGGCCCGAACAGATCGCACGCCGTCCCCATCGCAATCCTGGCAAAAACCGCACCAGAAACCGCGGCTATGCCTGCGTTTCCAATGTCGGTTGCAGTTAGGCCGATGTTGTCTCTGATGATCGGCAAGAGAGGCGGAGCAGCAAAAGTGGAGACGAAGCAAGCGAAGAAAGAGATCCACGACAGGTGAAACGCCCTCATGTGCGGAGCCGCCACCGAGAAGAGCCTGAACTCAGTGGCCTTGTGCTCAGAATCCACCGGAAGGGCAAACTTCTTCCGAGTAATCCCTTCTTCTCCATGTGAGCCCTCCATGTTCGGATCGAAGAAACGGTAAACAAACTAACTTCGAGCAAGTCTCTTCTTTGGAGGGTGGTGTATGAGATGTGGATGCTACAAGTCACAGCTGCTGATGGTTTATATAGCATACAAATCCGAGATTCGACATGTATAAGACTCCGTACTAACATCAGTACAAGTGGTTAATTTTCCGAAAGCGAAGCTAGATTATAAAATAGTACCAACTCGGAGGCGAACAGCGACAGCCTGCGTCTCTGGAAGGCCAGCAAGTTCCATCCTCCCCTAGGCATTGCTGATTTAACAATGCAAGGAAATTCGAAAGGCCTAAGGAAAAATTTCATGTTCCTCGAGTCCCGTAGCTGACTTGTTGCTTGACATGAAGCCTGCAGTTCTTCTCCACATGCGAAACTGTGGTTAGGGAGGAATTGCAGGTGAAGTTAGATTTGTTAATGGCTAGTTGGGAAGAAGTTCAAATCTTTCTACGTAGTGAGAAAGGGATGCTGAAGCCTTGCTATTGGTTGCTTCCATTGACTTTGGAGCCATTTTTAGGTGGAATCTAAGGCATTGAAAGAGAATGTGCAGCTCTGACTTTTTGTGGGATTCCTTCATTTTTATACTTTCCGTACTTCGTGTTATCACCGTTAAACACCGTGCTGAAAAGAAAGATGTCAAATGAAGATAAACGGAGGGAATACTTGGTGAAGGCATGAAAGATTGCGTTTTCGACTCCTCATCTTAGTATTCCCTCGGTCCTAGCGAAGATCAGGGTTTTCGGCCTAACGTCTCGTCTTCGTTGGGACGGGATCGATTTGGTCTTAGTGCAGGGTCAGTTTGGTCATTTTGATCCACAACATGTTCCTCTGCACTTGGAGATACTGAATATAGAATCTTGCAAGTATCTAATAAACAATTTGAGGGGATAAAAGTCAACTAATTCGCTCTTTGACTAATTATTATTTTTACTTGCTTTAAATAATAAACCACCCACTAAAAGGCAATTTGCTCTGTGCTAAAAAGTCTTTAATGGGATAATTATTCAAGCTGCCACGTCACATTGCCAAGCGACGTCGTTTTGATTTCATATCAAAGATTATGGGTTCTAAAAGACAATTATCATAAGTTTTTTAACTTTGGACTAAAAAACTTAAATTAACATAAAATTAGAAACTAAAACTACCTCAATCCAAGGGAGAATATGGCGAAACGAGGCTCTCAACGTAGCTAATCATCCTAGAATCCAAAATGTGCGGCGAACAAACGTCGTAGCGTCGTCTCTTCTCCACGTCGAAGCTCGCAACATTCTTGGCGCCAAGGCGTAGCAGGATTTTCCCGGGCTCCAAAATACAAAGAGGCTGGAAATAGATGAAGGCTTCTATCCTGCTCACACAATCCACATTGATCTTGATCCTCGTCCACGACTCCTCCCTCCCGTGTTCTTTGAGTATCCAGATGCTTGAGGTGAGGTCCTTGGAAGAGTAGAACACGACGAGCTTCTCATCCAACGATCCGATGTCGAAGAAGATCTCTTTTGACACGGCTGAGGGCAGCCCGATCAAGCTGTACCTCTCGTTTGTAAGATTCAAGAGAGCGACTCTGTGTCGATGAGCGTTGTCCTCCGACATTGAGACTATCCAGTGGATGCAGCCGGCCATGAACACGCCCGGGCGCCCGTACGGGTAGTCGTACGGGAAGTCTCCGATCCTCCTCCATGTTCCTGAGTTTCTGGAGTAGACCTTCACCTCCGTCCGGAACGAAAAGTCCGGGTCGTCGAACATGGAGATCCGGACTAGCTTGTAGTCGTCTGAGTGGGAGTGGTAGCCGAGCCCAAAGAACGAGGAGGCCCACGTCGAGGAAGGCGGAAACTCGACGGGGGAGACGGCCACGAGCCTCGGAGGCTCCTTGGTGGAGGGGTTCCATAGGTAGGCGTCGTTGGCGATGGCGATGGCGAAGCAGAACAAGCCGTTGCAGGTGGCTAGGACACTAACGTCCACGTCATCATCATCCTCATCCCTTGCCTCCTCCATTGGAATATCGACGGCTCTTGCTTCGTATGCTAAGGTGGTGGAACAGCCGCGGAGGTAGATGAGCTTGGTACGGTGGTGATCGACCGATTGCTTGAGGTGGAGCTTCGAGAATCGAGGTCCGGGGATGAGACTGTTCCATGACTTGCACACGCTCTTGAATCTCATGAGCGATTTGACCGGGAGCCTCGACAGGATTTCCTCGACGATTTCGTCTTGCACGTAGACGAACCGATTTTCGGTTTCGAGCCTTTGTTTCTTCTTCATCGCTGCTGCTGCAGGAGAAGCGAAATTAGGGAGAGGAGAGGAAAGGTGCGTATATACACAATTGTACTAAGAAAAATAGTACTATTAGGACAACTTTATTCTGCAGAGATAATTGTGATTTTTGCATGTTTGATTCCTTTTTCTTTTACAACTTATTTTTTGTCTTTGGAAATTTCTCATGCATCGATCACACGTTTTATGGAACGTACTAAAATTAGATAAAGCTTCTTTCAATTTGTAGAATACTATACAAAACACATGCAAAAGCTTCTTTCAATTTGTAGAATACTATACAAAACACATGCAAAGAAATTTTGATCATCAAGAAAAAGATAAACTAATATATGAAGAGAAGGATACAAAAAAAATATAAAAATAAAGAATCTCATGAAAATATTTATTTAAATTTATTTAAACTCGAAGAAGTTAATTATACCTTTTCAAGATTAACTTTCTTCCCTTGTACAATAACGTTGAAGTAAACTAATTTAAGTACACATAAACGTATACTTACACTTGTATATTATATATAACATACAATTCCTATTTAATTTCTGATAAATTTCCTTTCCTATATCGAATAGATTTTTGCCTCCATAATTATAAGTTCAATTAATTATTTGATTTTGGAAACTATTATATTGGGCATGCATTGTAAAGATTAGATAATCTCACTTTAATTATGTTTGCACTTTAATTAATTAAATTTGTGGTCGTCAAAATTAATTAATTAATTAATTACCTCCCATTAATAACTCACATGGATGAACTGTCATGAAGATGCATGATTTTAGGGCTAATGTGCCGCGAAAACCACTATTCAAAACGGCAATTTCTCGATTTTTGCGTGTCATCCTTGTTTCTATGTACAGTTCCAATTTTATCGGATTTTCCCGAGGGACAATCGAACCTTTTTTTGGAAAATCCTCCGAAAAGTGAAAGTATAAAACAGTCGCAGATTTGTTACCAAAAACCATGAGGATCAAATAAATCTCATCAGATTAAAGCATCACATTTTCAAAAAAAAAAAAAAAAAAAAAAAAAAAAAAACTAATTCTTTCTTAATCTCTTCATATACATTCCTTCCCTTCTACGGCAACGTTCAAAGGATGAGGACCTCCATCTACCTCACGCTGGCCATCGTCGCCACCGCCCTCTTCGCCTCCGCCGCCGCCCGCGGCGTCAGCCCCTTCTGCGACACGGCCGACGACAAGGTGCTCTGCGGGCAGCTCGTCGGGCGGCAGGCGAGGAACTGGGGCGAGGCGATGACGAACGCGCTGAACGCCGTGAAGAAGCAGGCGGCGGCGGGGAAGTCGGTGGCGGACGTGGTGGCGGCGAAGACTCCGGCCAACCTCCAGCCGCAGACGAAGGAGTCGCTCGTGAAGGGTTGCTACGACTCCTACGACAGCGTCATGTACAACATCGACGAGTGCTTGGCCTTCGCCAAGGACGACCCGACCAAGGCCATGAAATACTACCTCTCCGCCATCTCCTTCTCCGACTGCACCATGGGACTCGGTGAGTTCAACGTCGACGTGCCCGAGGCGACTCAGTACGACGCCGAGTTGCTCAAGCTCTCCAGCGCGTTGCTGGCCGTTGCCGAGAAGAAGCCATGAATGTATGCACAAGGGGTTTTTTTTTTTGGATACGATGTCGTTTCTGATGAAATACATGCAAAATTAATCATTTGCGGATTTTTATAAAAAAAAATTCGGTGCCCTAATGTGGTTCACTTAATCCCTTTTTATTGATGTTATTCCGCATAATTCAATACTACTTTGTCTCTCGTGTGCATTTTTTCGAATATATGTAAGACATAAAATATAGATTATGCGCGTAAGTTTCATCGTCACAAACTTAATATACATTAAAAAAAATGTGGTTTTCAAATTTTATTATGAGGCTAATTTTCTTTGAAATAATTTTTTTTGTGAGCTTAAAATATTTTGATATTTACTTTCTTTTTTTTTTTGTTGAATTTCAAGTTTTTTGTTGGGCTATGATGTATGCAGACTGGTCCAAACTATACCCGTTACAAAAAAAAAAAAAAAAAAACAAAACAAAAAAAACAAAAAAAACAAAAAAAACAAAAAAAACAAATATACAAAAGCCCAATTATATGAAAGGCCGTGGCTTCTACTATCGATTTGGGCCTCATATTATTATTATTTTAACAATTTATTATTAAAACCCATATAAAAGCCCAATTAATAAAATTATTTTTTGTTGATCTTAATTAGCAGCTTAATTAAACAACACTTAATCTAAGTGTAAAGTGGAAATTGGCATTGATTCACTTGTTAGGCATCTGTCTTGTGGAATTTAACTATCCCATGTGATTATCAATTCCGTTTATGCATGGCTTTCATAATTTTACAAGAACGACACTTTATAGATAACCTCTTATTTATTTTCGTCACGAAAGTTAAGGTAAATTTGAAAAAGTGACAGCCTCACCAACTTTTGCAGAATTCTATCTTTTTTTCTAGTATGAAAACATGTTATATACGAGACAATCGAATGAGGAAAATATGACGTTATCTACCGAAATATGAAGTACAATGTATAAATGTAGTTAACGGCTAATCTATGTTGGGGCAAGCGCAGGCTGAAGCTTCCACGGTGATCACTATAACCCTGAGCAATTAACATATGTTTTTCTATAATTTCATGCTCGTATTATACTGATAAACCATTTTTTATCTGTTAACCCTACGATAATTTAATCGTGGATCCGTGACCGAACGTATTTCACGTTATGAGGAAAGTATTTCTACGTGGAAATTAAAAGGCATTATCTTCTTTCAACACTCACCACTAATTCACTAATGTATAAATCATGTGAATGTATTTTCTCAAAGGTCAATTCCATCAATTCATATTTTTATTTATTCAAGATGTAAATAATGTTTATTTATGAGGCCATATTTTCGTTTCGCGCTCTAAAATTATTATTTTTGAGTTTAAAAAATTGGTAATAAACTTCCAAAATATCTAAAGGGCTGCCGACCTCATGTCGGTAACAGTACAATCGCTTTTTTTTTTTTTTTTTTTTTTCCATTAATAATTTTCACCACATCAAATATTATTTACACGAATAATTAATCTATAGTATAAAATATTTATTAAATTAATTGGTGCCTCAATCCCCATAAAAGAGATTCAATTTCCTATGTTCATTTATTTAAGTAATAAAAGCCATATGGAAATGGAACAGTCATCGAGCAGTACACGTGGCAAATTCTAAATTACATACCAAAAAATAAATCCTATGTTTATTTAATGCTCCAGATCCATTAAATAAAGCCCATATTTTAACCCAAACCGTAATTAGAAAATTTCCCATTAAAAAAAATAAAATAAAATAACAATGCACGGACCCCACGCCTCATGCTCCGGGCACGTGACTAATCTCCCGACCCCGAGCGCCTTTTATTTATCGCATACCTCTCTCCTCCCGCCACGTGTCCCTTTCCTCTTTCGTAATAATATCAGCACAAAACGTAGTATCACCGTTCCTTCTTCTCTAAATCTCCCTCCCCACTTTCCACTTTCCTCGCTTCACTCTCCCCTCTTCGAACTTCGCACCTTTTTTTTGTTTGTATTTTTTTTTTTTTCCTTGTAGATTTCGATTCCGTTCACGTCATTTTTTCAGAATTCATTCCGCCTCAGGTAACTTTTCGATGAATTTTTGTTGCTTGATGCAATGCTGAAACTGTGCATATTTTGTGATTTTTTTTTTTTTTGGAATTTTGCGCCGGGGATTTTTCTTCGGTGGAGTAGTTGATCTGATTGCACGCCAATTGTTTGTGTAAATGCTTGTTTATATAGTGATCGTTGAGCTGGGTGGAGTATGTTTGCATCGCGCTAGTTTTAGTTCGAAGCTTTTGATTATATGTTGATGGTTTTCAATACTGGAATGTTCGCCTGTTATGATTCTGAAACAGCGTTTGGTTTTTTGAAATAAGTGATTCCTGAATATACCAATGGCGTCTATACTCTTATTATATATTCGAGGCATGGTTGTTTTGATTTAGTTCCTTCCTTTGGCAGCGTAAACATTGAGGTCGAAGTTAGAGTTAGTAATACAATTGAGAAAACATGAGTAACACGATCGGGAATAACTTGCTGCATCAGAGTTTGCTTTCTCCGACAGTTTTAGAGCATCAGAGTCGAAGCAATTCTTCGACCTCAATTCGGGGAAATGCCTTTCTCCAACCTCAAGCGAATTCACTAACACATCGAGCTCCTATATCTACCGAGTTCCTGGGTAGAAGGGTAGCACTGCAGAAAAATAAATTACCGATGGGAAAGCTGTGTACTATTTTAAGATCAACGAAGGCCGTCTTGGCTGCTGATCCATCTTCTGTGGTAACGGTGCAATACTCTTTAAGTGAATTTGTTATTATATTGTTTTTTCTTGTGCATGTTTCATAGTTTCTTTTAGAGTAATGCATGTCCAGAGAGCTTGAGATTATTTCGGATGAACAACTCTAGTTGATTCGACTGATATGCATGCAGTCAAGGTCTTACTTGAACGTTTTCACTCATGTAATCGGGGTTTTATTCCGCATCTAATGATGTACTAGTCGATTTGTTTTTCCATATCTTTTGTTTCTATGGTTTTGAAGATTTGGAATAAACACCCTAATCTACATATAATATTCAGGTTTTTGTGACGATACCTTGACTAGTTTCTTGCCTTCACTGTTTTTTGTTCTCTAGCAGCAGAGGGAAAAGTTCAGGCTCGATGAGAAGGTTGAATTACAGGTATGCATACAGATAGTGATCTTTGATGTGGGATGCAAATTACATCTTAATCCACTTTGCTTACAGTATGATACTTTGACAAATGTGCGGATCAATCTATTGACTATAGACTGTTGGATGTAAATAAATAGGTTGATGTTGGACTTCCGGCGTCTGGTTCTGCTTCAATAGTAAATATTCAAGTGACAAGCAGTAGCGACAGCATACTTCTACACTGGGGAGCAATAAAAAACCGGCAAGAGTGAGTGCAATTGAAGTTTATAGGTATCTATTACTGTAAAATGAAATCCTATAAAACTTAAGGAGTTCAAGTATTCTTTTCTCTTGTTCAGGCAATGGAGTCTTCCACAACATCGTCCAGTTGGAACTATGGTGTACAAAAACAAAGCACTTAGGAGTCCTTTTGTGAAAGTGAGCTTCTGGATTCTGTTTGAACTAAAAGTGTCCTGAGTTGCTATAATTGGCAGAAGTGCATCATTTCTGTTAGATAACATGTTTTTGATATGGTGTCTTTTCTTAGTCTGGTGCTAATGCTGCATTGAGCATAGAGGTTGATGATCCTGCTATCGAAGCTCTAGAGTTTCTGATTTTTGATGAAGCCCAGAATAAATGGTAAGTGAAGCTGTGCTATAAAGCTTGAGAGCATATTTAGTGAACCATGCCATTAGCTCTGTCTTTCTCATGTTCTCAGGTATAAGTACAATGGAGGAAATTTTCATGTTAATTTGCCAAAGACAGAATTTAAGACTCCAAATGCTTCAGTTCCTGAGGATCTTGTTCAAGTCCAAGCATATTTGAGGTGGGAGAGGAAAGGGAAACAGATGTATAGCCCAGATAAGGAGAAGGTTTGTGATTTTTACTTACTTCATAGCTTTAACTTAAGAAAATAATGGGTATCTTGTAATGATACCCATTTCCTCTTTTTGGTTCGTAACAGTTTGTGTACTGGAAATACTCTGCTTTCTCAATAAATTAGGGCTAATTTGATGTTTAATGTGATTCAGTAGTTGATATCTCGCTGGAACATCTGAGATTTGAAACATGTCTTCACCGAATTTGTACAAACTATTAATATTTGGTAATGCTTGAAGATGTCGAATCAGTTTGCTATCTTTTTGGTTTGTGTTTCTGATCCTTGGAAATATGCCAGTTGATATTAAGATACTACTTAGTATGGCAAGGAATAGACTTTTTAGTTTATTTGTGATCAGGCAACGAAATAAAATTTCATTAAAAGCAGGAAAACTGGTGCACCATGTACCCTACAGAAACCAATAAACATGAAATGGATCAGTTGCCATCACAAAAGAGGCCTTGGATCTAAAACCCACACTCTACAAATGTGGGCGCCGTTATTCGACAAAAACATTTCCCCAGACATTATGTGTTGAATGAAATGATGAAATGGTCCCACAAATGGTGATGAGTGACAGCTGAGACCAAAGAATATGCTTGTTAGGTTTTGCTTGTTCTTCATATAATTGTGTCTTTTATACAGGAGGAGTATGAGGCAGCTCGAATGGAGCTGTTGGAAGAAGTAGCTAGGGGTACTTCCATAGAGGACCTAAGGGCAAAGTTAACAGGCAATAATGGTACAAGTGAAAATAAAGAGCAATTTGTTTCTGAACCAAAGAGCAATACATCACGGAGCAGTATACCTGACGATCTCGTTCAAATACAAGCATATATAAGATGGGAACGAGCTGGAAAGCCAAACTTCTCTGCCGAGCAGAAACTTGTAAGATATAGAAAGTTAGAAACATATACCCCCTCTGTAGTAGCTTCAGTTGTTACTTCTATTGTTTGTTCCTAGCACCATTCTGATCTACTCATTTTAACAGAAAGAATTTGAGGAAGCTAGAAAAGAGTTGCAAGTTGAACTAGACAAGGGTTCGTCTCTTGAAGACATACGGAAAAAGATAACCAAAGGAGAGGTGCAAACCAATGTTTCCAAGCAACCACCTCAAAATACTTCTTTCAACACAAATAGGGTTCAGCGCAAGAATAGGGACATTATGTCACTTCTCACTAAGTTCGAAACTAATCCTGCCAAGGAAAATAGCTCCCCTTCCCTGGAAGTTCTATCTGCTGTTAAGCGTTTCTCTATGGATAAGGAAGCACAAATTGATGGCCCTGTAATGAACAAGAAAATTTTTAAGCTTGGTGATAGGGAGCTCTTGGTATGTCTGTGACATGCTGTCCTTTTTTTCTCTTACAAATTCTTTAACATATAGAATATGCTTTATGATTATTCTTTTGTCAATGAAGGTACTTGTGGCTAAGCCCTCTGGCAAGACAAATGTTTACCTGGCCACTGATCTTCCTGATCCTGTTGTTCTCCACTGGGCTTTGTCCAAACAACCTGGAGAATGGATGGTATGCCTAAGAAAATTTTTAGTAAAATTTAACCTCCGAATGTATTAAGTTAATGGACATATAAATGTATCTTTGATTTTCATTTACATTAGTCACCACTCTATATTTAGGACGTTATACTAGTAAGTTATTGGAGAAAACAAGTATCTTCTGTGCTTCTGTTGATATTGGCTGGACTTTTTTCAGGCACCTCCCTCAACTGTGATGCCACCTGATTCAGTCTCTTTAGACAGGGCTGCCGAAACAAAATTTTCGACCAGTTCTGTCGATGATCAACCAGACAAGGTCTGCAAAATGAACTTCCATATGATATGTTCTCCTTATGCCACAATGCCATCGTAACACTTGATATCATGTCATTGAGCTTAAGAAAATAATTTCTTCCTTGACTACTCTTCCAGATTCAATCATTAGAGATCACAGTTGAAGATGAAAACTTTGTGGGGATGCCATTTGTTCTTTTGTCTGGTGAAAACTGGATAAAGAATAGTGGGTCAGACTTTTACGTTGAGTTGAAAACTAGCCCTGGAAAGGTTCAAAAGGTATGACCATATAAACGGAATCCTTGTGGCCTTTACTATAATTTCATTGTATATCTGTTTAAGTTTTACATCTTTGAGTATTCATAATACTTATCTTATGACAGAAGGATGCTGGAGATGGGAAAGGAACCTCAAAGGGTTTGCTGGATAGAATAGCAGACCTGGAAAGTGAAGCCCAGAAGTCATTCATGCATAGGTGATAAATATACTTATATCTCTTAATTTTCCGAATACCTCGGTTTTAACATTCCAAACTCATGATACCATTTTCTACGAGAAATTCCACTCTTCTTACCCTTGTACTCAAGCTTCTAATGATTGATATTAAATTACTTACTGGCTTTGCTATTAGAGTCCAATATGTGGTGTATAACTATGCAAGTTGCTATTCAATTTTTTTTAATTGCTTCTACTATTAGAATTTAGAGTTCTGCACCTTTTTTAATGGGTCGGACAATGATCTGTAGCTTCTTATTCCTGAGGAAAGATTGCTTATTATATGTTTGGAAGTTACTTACTATGTTGCATTAACACAGGAAGTTGTTTCCTACAGATTCAATATTGCAGCAGACTTGATGGAACAAGCAACTAGTGAAGGTGAATTAGGTCTCGCTGGCATTCTTGTGTGGATGAGATTTATGGCAACTCGACAACTCATTTGGAACAAAAATTACAACGTAAAACCCCGGTAGGATTCCTAAAACAGCTATTTTAATCATTTAAATGGTTAGGTTTCCCTCATCTTTCTTGTACATGTATATGGAATTCGGCGAAATTCCTCTTAATTTATTTCTCATATGTACATGACGAAGTCTAATAAAAGGGTCTCTATAATAGAAAGGCAAGGGTCCCATGTTGTACATGTGTCCTGTTTCTTCTAACTTTATTCAATTTCATTTAATTCCAATTTTAAATTCTTTTCTTGGTGCAGGGAGATAAGCCAAGCTCAAGATAGACTTACGGGTTTGCTACAGAATGTCTACAAAAGTTGTCCGCAGTATCGTGAAATTTTGCGCATGATTCTGTCAACTGTCGGACGTGGTGGTGAAGGGGACGTGGGGCAACGAATTAGGGATGAAATATTAGTCATTCAGGTAGTTTTCTTAAGCGTGCTCTTTCCCTGCTTCACCTTCTTTTGGTGGGCTTTTGGTTTGATAAGTTGCATGAGTTCTTATTCAACTGCAGAGAAAAAATGACTGCAAAGGTGGAATGATGGAAGAGTGGCATCAAAAGCTGCATAATAACACTAGCCCTGATGATGTTGTAATCTGTCAGGTAGTCAGGATATCTACAAACAACCATTATCTGATCTTAAAACACATGTGCACACACTCGCATGTGTATAAATTTCAAATATATTCGTTACTGGATACTCTCTATCGCAGGCATTGATGGACTATATCAAGAATGACTTGAACATTAGTGTTTACTGGAAGACCTTAAATGATAATGGAATCACAAAAGAGCGCCTCCTTAGTTATGACCGAGCTATACACTCGGAACCTAATTTTAGGCATGATCAAAGGGATGGACTTCTGCGTGATCTTGGACATTACATGCGATCATTGAAGGTCAGAGAATTTTTTATTTTTTTTCTTTCTCACATTTGTATGATCTATTAAACAATAGCACATGAATTTGATTTTGGTAGCTGCTTGTTTGTACGAGTCTTTCTCATTAAAAGTGAATGGCCTGCAGAATTAGACTCCAAATATGTGTGTGCTATAAACCTTCCCTTGGTTATGAGAGTTGACATAGAAACCTTTCAGATCTTAGTCAGCTTGGTTTACATTTGAGAAGCATACTTCCAAGTTCCAAGTACTGCTTTATTTCCAAAATTTTATTTTGTAAAAGTACTTCGGTGCAGGCAGTTCATTCAGGTGCAGATCTTGAGTCTGCCATCACAAACTGCTTGGGCTACACCGCGAAGGTAATCTTAATCTTAGAAATTCATTATCAGCTAATTTCACTACTCCTGCAATGTGCCTAACTGCTAATTGGTTCACATCAGGGACAAGGTTTCATGGTTGGAGTGCAGATAAATCCTGTCCCTGGCTTGCCAGGAGGATTTCAGGTAGTGCCTCTTCTTCAAAATAACAAGTCTTAGAATAGTGAAATTTCGAAATATGTTGCTAAATGTTTCTGATTATGTGAACAGGAACTACTTCAATATGTTATGGAACACATTGAAGATAGTAATGTTGAAGCCCTGCTTGAGGTATATCAGATTCTTGTAACAATTCCTCTGTATACCTCGGCAAACCCCTGGTTTGACTACTTATTTATTCATTCTTGTTGGATATGTTTTTACACTCAGGGATTGCTCGAAGCTCGTCAGGAGCTTAGACCATTGCTTTTCCAGTCGAATGACCGCTTGAAAGATATTTTGTTCCTGGATATTGCCCTAGACTCTGCAGTTAGGACAGCTGTAGAACGTGGATATGAAGAGCTAAATAATGCAGGCCCTGAGGTATCATATAAACCTCATTATTGACCTTTAATAATTCCGTTCATGTAAACCCCCTTATTGATTAATATTTTGACTGGAGCCTGTTCTTCTAACACTTTGTTACAAATACTGCAGAAAATCATGTACTTCATAACTCTTGTTGTTGAAAATGTCACACTTACGGTGGACAATAATGAAGATCTCCTCTATTGCTTAAAGGTAAGGAACAATGAGACTGAAGCACCCGCTTTTCCTTCATAATTTTTGGTCTAATGTTTCTTCATAGGCCGCATACCTTGAGTCATCGTATAAACACGTGTATATGCATTTGTAGTTGGTATATGACTCCTTGTTTGTGAAACTGTTAGAAGCCTCATATGTCGTGTCCTTGTAATACATGTCTGCATTCAATGGCCTTTCTTTGTTAATCTCTTCTAGCTAAAGGAAGCTTTCTTCTTTTGCTGATTTTCATTTCCTTCTCGTACTAAGGGGTGGAATTCTGCCCGGAGCATGCTCAAGAGTGGGGATGATCACTGGGCATTATTTGCCAAATCGGTCCTTGACAGAACTCGGCTTGCACTCACAAGCAAAGCAGAGGCATACCAACAACTACTGCAACCATCAGCAGAATATCTTGGTGCACAGCTTGGGGTGGATCAGTCGGCTGTATGTTTTAAGTTGGAGCATTTGTAGTCCAGTTAGCACCTCTTATTACTTCTCATAGCTAACTTTGTAGTCATTCCATGCAGGTCAATATATTTACTGAAGAAATGATTCGGGCAGGATCAGCAGCTTCACTGTCCACCCTTCTTAATCGACTTGATCCAGTTCTTCGAAAGACTGCTAATCTTGGAAGGTATAAGTTTACTAGTTCACCAAAATTAAATAAAAAGCAGAAGTTATAACTATGCATCAATCCAGTTACAATCATTCTCATTGTTCCAAGACTTTTAGCTCCAGACGCCCTGATCTTGATGACTCGGTCAGACGAGAAGTGGCATGTCTGAGATCACATGAAGATGCAAAATATAATTGTTGAAGAATAATATTAGTAGCTTACTAACGTATGTGATGTACTCTTTTACAGTTGGCAGGTTATCAGTCCAGTTGAAGCTGTTGGATATGTTGTTGTAGTTGATCAATTGCTATCTGTTCAGAATGAAACGTATTCAAGGCCAACTATATTGGTTGCAAAATCTGTTAGAGGAGAAGAAGAAATTCCTGATGGTGCTGTAGCAGTACTGACTCCAGACATGCCTGATGTACTGTCACATGTTTCTGTTCGGGCTAGGAACAGTAAGGTTGTACAGCTGTTACTGTTTAGTTGTTCAGTGCGATTTCTGGCTCAATATATACCATCTAGTTCTGCTAATAAGTTTTCCTTTGTTGTAGGTTTGTTTTGCCACTTGCTTTGATCCCAATATATTGGCTAACATAGGGTCATATGAAGGAAAATTGTTGCGCTTACAACCTACATCTGCAGAAGTGGTATACAGGTAATTGAGGATAAACATGATTAGCAGTTCTTCTTTAACATCAAAGAGATCATGGTACTTGAGTTCATTTGTGCTTCTTTTCTCTCTTTGTATTTTGTTAATAATGTTAAGACCGAGAAAAAACCTGGTCCGTACGATCTAATGAAGGTAAAAGTTGATGCCTTCCTGATTGCAATTTTTTGTACTGTAGTGAGATGAAAGAAGATGAGCTAGTAAATCCAGCTAGCTCAGATGAAATTTCATCAGCTCCATCTTTGTCTTTGGAGAAAAAGCAGTTCTCCGGAAGATATGCAATAACATCTGATGAGTTTACAAGTGAATTGGTCAGCCTCTTGCATTCACGTTATTCTTGGAATCATACTCTCCTCCTTTTCTTATTCTTTCATGTTTGCTACCCATCTAAAGTTGTAGGAATCTACCTTTTGAAGGTTCAGCTGTATACTAAGCTTATAAGAAATGTATGATTTATATTTGTCTAGGTTGGGGCCAAATCACGCAATATCGCAAACTTAAAAGGGAAAGTACCATCTTGGGTTAACATTCCCACTTCTGTTGCTTTGCCTTTTGGTTGTTTTGAAGCAGTTCTTTCAGATGATTTGAATCAGGTTATACTCTTTTCATAGGAACACCTTCCCATGCGTTTCCACTTTGTACATAACCACTTACTGGTATTTATTTATATTTTATTTATTTATCTGGGACTCTGCAGGTTGTGGCAGAAAAATTCCAAGCGTTGAAGAAAAATTTGGATGAAGGAGACTTCAGTTTCCTTGTTGAGATTCGGAACACAGTCTTGGAACTTTCAGCACCGCCGCAATTGGTAAGTGCCATTTTAGTGATACCACTTTTTGGTGAACGGGCATTACTCATTTATTTAATTAAGATTTATGCCTTTTCTTTTCAATAATAGTGGCCACTCTGCAACTCAGTATCTAGAGTCTAGTCCTACTACCACTCGTATAGTTTGTGATTAACTACAAAAGCTAAGCCAAAGAACTTTGGCATTTTGAATACTCTTAACATTGTCTCGACTACAAAATTCATACCCGTTGGATTATGTGGGGGGAAATTCTCTCAAGTTCCAAACATAATGGCCTTAAATAGTTACAATTCGATTGTTAAACCTCAACAGTAATCTATATAACTAACCTAATGACCTAATATATGGAGCTAAGAGAGTAAGATACCCTAAAATTGACAGTGTTGGAAAAAGTAAAACATTTCGGATTTTCCAGTGGCAGCTATATTTTACTTGAGAAACCTTGTGACAGATTAAAGAGCTCAAGGAGAAGATGCAAAGTTCTGGCATGCCGTGGCCTGGTGATGAAGGTGCTGAGAGATGGGAACAAGCATGGATGGCCATAAAGAGGGTAAGCATCTTTATATAGGCATCAATATTTACACGTACTATGGGACAAATTTGGAAGCTCTTTATTTATCCAGCCAAATACTTCATTTTCTGCTCTTTCTAGGTATGGGCCTCAAAATGGAATGAGAGGGCATACTTCAGTACAAGAAAAGTGAAGCTAGATCATGACTGTCTTTGCATGGCTGTCCTAGTTCAAGAAATAATAAATGCTGATTATGCATTCGTTATCCACACCACAAATCCATCATCTGGGGATTCATCAGAAATATATACTGAGGTACTATAGGACGTTCCTTGTTCGAACTTTATGAAATGGACTAACCCTATCGATATCCATAACCTCAGAAATAATAAAAGGTGAGCCAGAGGAATACTAGCAAAGCATCTCACCTATATAAAATCAAAATTTTTGACCCTGAGAAACATACCCTCAGAGGACTAAATTATCTGAAAAGATACTGATGCAATTCATTTGGACTCTAATTAATGAATATTTAAGCAGAGATTCCCCATAGAAATCTTTCCCATTGGAGAACTGCGAATCTCATGAAGTCGTGAAACATTTTATTTAGTAATAAAGGATGACACGTGCTTACGTGATTTTCATGTATAGGTTGTCAAGGGGCTGGGAGAGACGCTGGTGGGAGCTTATCCAGGCCGCGCACTCAGCTTTATTTGCAAGAAAAATGACCTCAATTCTCCTCACGTAAGTTTCCTCAGTTCAGCAAAATACTAAGAACTGCATGCCGTTATGCATGCATAAAACACTTCACTACTGATTGCTGATATATTTGTCCATATGCCTCGACCCCCCAGATTCTGGGTTACCCAAGCAAACCTATCGGCCTTTTCATCAGGCGGTCCATAATTTTCCGGTCAGATTCAAATGGTGAAGATCTGGAAGGCTATGCCGGTGCTGGGCTTTATGATAGGTAAAGCTCTACAAGATAATACATAAAAAATCACAATCAAGTTTGATTACTTAAAACTGTTGGCGGTGTTTATTCTTGCAGTGTGCCAATGGATGAAGAGGACAAAGTGGTGCTCGATTACTCAAGCGACCCGTTAATGGTAGACGGCAACTTCCGCCACTCGATCCTGTGTAGCATAGCACGTGCCGGAAATGCGATCGAGGAGCTGTACGGATCTGCCCAAGACATTGAAGGCGTAGTAAAGGATGGCAAAATTTACGTAGTCCAAACAAGACCGCAGATGTAAATCGGTTAGTGCTAGTTCATATAAATTATCTACATAAACGGATACAACTATACGGCATCTAATGATAAGCCCCTTCGTATCCACATTATATATAGTCTGTATGTGTTATACGTTGTATGCATACTCACTTCATTCATACTAATTTATTACTTATATAAAAAGTGACTTATTTTACATAAAATCTATTTACTTATTATATCTCTGTTATCATAATTTCCGTAATCTTTTAAGGTCTGGTCTGTAGGGGTTGACACGGAGTTTAATGTCTTGTGGTGATGTGTTAAGTGATGTTTAATGGGGTATGATTGTACTAATATATTGTGTGAAGACACTGTCTAAGAGTTATGGACGAGCGAAAAAGAAAATAGATTGTAAAGATTGTAGCGAAAGGAGTATTATTTATAGCATGATATTGTTGAAGAAGAAGATGATGATTGAAGAAGATGGATGGGGTCCATTTAACAAGAACAAATTATGAAGGTGGTAGCATAGCATATTATAGCATGCATGGCCATCATACCACCAGCCAAAAGCAACATAAATCAACAGACAAGAAACATTCCATTCTTCCTTTCCTATAAAAATACTCACACTCCCTTCTCCCTTCAATCATGGTTTAACAAAATCACAATTAGGAAACACCCAGTGATTGGATGGGGTGGGAGTTAGCTAGGGGGATATCACTCTATCTTAATTAGTGTTTTGTCTCTTAAAAAGTGGGTTTTGGCAGACAAAATTATTACCTAACATTAATCTTGAGATGGGTTATATATGTTCTTTAATTCAATGTTTGAAAGGTCTCTTTTGTCCCTTATTCTTATATACGACTTGGATCGATACATGGAAAAATGCAATGGATGATCTGAATCGGCTCGAATATAATCTTTGACCGGACGAGGAAATGAAGTGGACTATAAAAAGTGAAATGTAGGTTCCAAGTAGAATGGATTGTGCCTAACATAATAGTGACTGAAACATGGGCATGAGAGACAGAAACTGTGTGCCAACAGAGAAATATGGGCCCAAAAGTTTGGGCCTCTTTTTTTACCCACTTCATTTTTGTCCTTTTTTTTTTTTTTTTTTTTTTTTTTTTTTTTTTTTTTTTTTTTTTTTTTTCACCGTCTTTTTAACTCTAATCGTTCACTGTATTCCTTTACACAAGTACTCATTCCGTTCCATTGATATTTATGTAATATGTACGTATTTAAGTAAGGGTTTGGTGTGTATGCAAACACTCAATGCACAAACATTATAAAGAACAAATTCTGGCTACATTTGTTGGTTTGTGACATATTTGTAGACAAATGTGCCTGAGTTTTCAGCCTTTATTTTCTCCCAACATTCTATTGAAAGAAAGTAAGACTAACATTGTTTGCCACAAACTTCACATGCATGTCAACTTCACTACTAAAAGCAGTAGTATGGCATTCTTTTTATATCGTGAGAACCCGTAACCGTCACCTTAAGTGTACACCGGTAAATTTCGCTCATGTACAATAGCTTGCAAACCAGACACATCAGGTAAACTACACTCGAGAGAACATGTGCTACATGCAGATCACTTAACCATTGGCCATCCTAGGACACATTTTTATTTTTTTTCCTATTAAACATGTTGTTGTGTTGACTAATAATTAAAATTAAATTGTACAAGAAATAATGAAAAATGGTTCGTATTTTGCATGTTAATTACAACCCCAAAGTCTTTCACACACGCATGCATGATTTGGTTGATCACCTCGTGAAATTATACTTTACAAAATTTTCTTTGAATATAATATACAAAATTAATCATGTGGTCTCATAATCACAAGCTGCCCCTCTATAATTAAAAAGAAAAACGTACATACAATATTGTCGCCTTTGCACAGCTTTAAATCAACAGCTTTTCGAGGAAATTCTGTCTGAGTTGATCCATTATTCTATGATCTAATTACCCAGCATTTGCATGTGTTTTCGATAATCATGTTGCTTTTTTGTCTTGCATCTTCTATTGCATCGATAAGTTTTCGATCTGTTTAGATAAGTATATGGGTACGTATAATAATGATATGCAGGTGCAAGTAGGTAGGTATTAGTGTACGTCAAGTCAAATAATTGATCTATGAACATGATAATTCACAAAAATTGTACTCCTTCATTATTAATTGAGTCTGGGAATAATTAATTGAAGTTAGTGAAATACTATTAATTCTCAACGACAAATGGAAGAAACCACACAAACACAACACTATAATTTTGTCCTTTTGTTGTTACCAAATCTAATACTACTTCTATTAGCAATTCAATTATTGAGAAAAGAGAAAAAATAAATAAAAAAATGTACTATTCATTTCATCCCATTAAAGACGACATATTTCCCTAATTTTACACTTTATACATTCGAGAAATGATGTTTCGTCTTGGGCGGGACCAATGTTCTAAAAAACGCTAGGCGCTAGTCGGGCGGCGGAGGGCCGACTAGCGCCTAGCCGCCTAGGCGGCGCCTAGGCGGATTCGTATTTTTAATTTTATTTTATTTTTTTTACTAATATTCCTAAATAAAAATATTAAAATTTTCATTATACCATATTCCAATTACTACATATTATCTAATTCATCTCAATTCTTAACAATGCAAATATACAATTGCAAACTAATATAGTTCAAAATTCATAAATCAATAGTCATTCAAATAAAATTCATAGTCGAAACATTACCACAAATTTAAACATAAAATCGAATGGGAAGGAGAAGAATATTATTGTTCCCAGCCGCCCAGCCCGCCGCCTAGCCCGCCTAGCCCGCCTAGCCGCCTAGGCGCCGCCTAGTCTGCAGCCGCCTAGCCCAAAATCGGGACGGCACGGCGCCGCCTAGGCGGCCGCCTAGGCGGCGCCTAGTCTGCAGCCGCCTAGCCCAAAATCGGGACGGCACGGCGCCGCCTAGCGCCTAGGCGCCGCCTAGGCCGTTTTTTAGAACACTGGGCGGGACAGAGATTAGATTGTTGTTGGTTAGGACCCCTACCAAAATAATAGTAATAAATGAGAAACTCAAAAAATACGCATGCACATGCATGAATGCTTGCATTAGCACGCAGTGCAAATAACCACGCGCATGTCCAACAACAACCACCCGCTCTTCTATCAATTTCATTATTATTACTATTATTATAATCAAATTAAATAAAACAATTTCTCATATAACCAAAATTAACCATACCCTTAATTTCATTTTTTTTTTTAAAGTTTCTGAAACTCAAATCATATTTTAATTTTCTTGAAATTTCTGTTTCATTTAATTAATAAAAAAATAAAAGGAAAATGGAGGAGGTAATATACACACAGTGAGTGGGTGGTGACAGAAAGAACTTGTTGGGAAGTGAGAAAGAGAGAGATAGAGAGCTATGGACTTTGAAACTCATAATTTCATTCCATTCTCTCTTCATAAAGTAAAGTAATTTTCCATCTTCTCTTAATAACAGTAAATTAAATCAACTGGATTTCACAAAAATTCCCAATATTTTATTTCAACAAATTAGAGAAAAAGTTAAAGTTTCAGTCTTTGTATTGGAGACTGGAAACCAAATTATACCCCCCACCCCACCCCACCCCACCCCTCCTTCTCATTCTTCTTCTTCTACTTCTCATTCTCATTCTTAGCATATTAAATTCCCAGAATTGTAACCCATATTTATAGCCCCCCTTCTCCACATGTACTAAACTCTAAAAACTCCATTTATTTCCCACCTTGAAATCATACATTTCTGTCAGAAATTTTAAAACTAAACTCGACCTTCGAACCTGAGAGAGAGAGAGAGAGAGAGAGTTCCCCATTCATTTCCTTCAAGTTCATTACATATCCATAGCTCAAAAACTACTACATTGAAAAGGAAAATGCCAAGAAAGTGAGGTGAAGTGGATGGATCTTCCACACCCAAATTGCCAGAAAAAACCTTCCTTGGATAAAAAATCCAGACAAGAACATCAATGCAGAAGCTACAGCAAAATGGGCCCAATCATCTCCGCTCTCCTCTTCTTCCTCTTCTTCGTCTCCGCTGTCTGCCCCGTCCGCTCCGTCAACTTCAACGACTCCGATCAAGTTTTCCGGCCGAAGAAGATCAAGTTCGTCAAGGCCCACCTCGCCAAAATCAACAAGCCCGCCGTCAAAACAATTCAGGCAACTCCTTAATCCCACTCCTTAAATAATTACAGTATTTTCTCTACTTTTTACTGGTTAATTAGTTAGGTATGTAACAAGAAACAAGAATCTGACTCTCAACTTCTTCTGTTTTGTCCTCTTATACATCTGCACTTTTTTGGTCTTGTCTCAAATTTTAATAATTTTTATTAATTTTTGGACAGAGCCCAGATGGTGATCTCATCGACTGCGTGCTGTCGCATAAGCAACCAGCTTTCGATCATCCCAAATTAAAAGGGCAAAAGCCATTGGTAACCAACTAATTAATCAGAAATAAAAATCCAATCTTTAATGCTCTTTCTTCTCAAAAATGCTGATTTCTTGATGAATGAGCAGGACCCACCTGAGAGGCCAAAAGGGAAGAAGCCAAGATCCAATTTTGATGAGAATTTCCAGCTATGGAGCAAGTATTCAAATGAATTTTGCCCAGAAGGGACAGTCCCCATTAGAAGAACCAGAGTGAAAGATATGGTGAGAGCCAGCAATATTCAAAGATTTGGGAAGAAAATTAGGCCTGTTCAGAGAGATACCTCCACCAATGGCCATGAGGTAATTAGTTTACCTCCTACTTTTAATTAATCCATTTTCTTGACAAAAAAAATTATTTATGTTGTTGAATAATTTTTGCAGCATGCAGTTGGATATGTGAGTGGAGATGAATACTACGGAGCAAAAGCAAGCTTGAATGTTTGGGCTCCAACTGTAGCAAATCAGTATGAATTTAGTCTATCACAGTTATGGGTTATAGCAGGTTCTTTTGGTGATGATCTCAACACCATCGAAGCTGGCTGGCAGGTACTACATACTTTCCCTCTTCGTCTTTAATAGAAACGTGTTAAGAAAAATGAGACGAAAGAATTTTTTTAAATAAACAGGTTAGCCCAGAGCTGTATGGAGACAACTATCCAAGGTTCTTCACATACTGGACTGTAAGTTTTTCAGCAATTAATTAATTAATTAATTACTCATTAAGGAAAGTCTTGATCTTTAATTAAAGTTAATACCCCACTTAATTTAATTAATCATTTCGCGTGTAGCCACTCTAATTATGGTAATTAACATTTAATTGCACTTGATTAATTAATTTTATTTTTTTATTTAATATACAGAGTGATGCATATCAAGCCACAGGCTGTTACAATTTGATGTGCTCAGGATTTGTTCAAACCAATAACAAAATAGCAATTGGTGCAGCAATTTCTCCCACTTCCTCCTACAATGGTGGCCAATTCGACATTAGCTTGTTAGTATGGAAGGTAAGTTTCGGATCAAGAGTTCTGAGTTCGATCGAGTTTTATGTGATACAGTTTCTAAATTTTTGTCGTAAGCTTGAAAATAAGATAAAAAATAAAGGGTAATTAGATTCTTGTTTCTTTCCCTTTTATATATATATATATATATAAAATCCAAGTTCTTTTTCTTTATGGGGTTTTGGAAAATGGGAAAAGGTTAGAGGAGAGGTTAACTTTCATCATTCATGTTCACCACCAAGCTAACATACGCATGTTGTAACATACACACTACTATATTGCTCTTACCATAGAATTACTCCATCATTACCTTTTTATGCTTTCCAAGATTCTCCCTCACTCTTCCTTTTTCAACCCAAAGATTTCTTCCCAATCCACCCCCACCACTTTCTCAATTTATCAATTTTAGTCTGGTTGTTCTGGCCGGTTCGGTTTTTAAAACATTGGGTTCGAACTGAAGTGATCGTTCGTTGTTTCGGTTGGCAGGATCCGAAGCATGGGAATTGGTGGTTGGAGTTTGGGAATGGGGTATTGGTAGGGTATTGGCCATCATTCTTGTTTACACACTTGAAGGAGCATGCAAGCATGGTGCAATTTGGGGGTGAAGTAGTGAATAGTGAGAGCTCAGGGGCCCACACAGGGACAGAGATGGGGAGTGGGCATTTTGCAGGAGAAGGGTTTGGGAAAGCATCGTATTTCAGAAACCTGCAAGTGGTGGATTGGGATAATAACTTGATCCCATTATCAAATCTTAGGGTTTTGGCCGATCACCCCAATTGTTATGATATACAAGGTGGGATTAATAAGGTTTGGGGGAACTATTTTTATTATGGGGGCCCAGGGAAAAATGCCAAGTGTCCTTGATCCTTTTGTTCTTCCTCTCTCAAGATCGATCGATGTTAAAAACTTGGGTTATTCTTTCTATTTTTCCTTCCTTCTATCTCCATAGGTGATTACAGTTATAGGGGCTTGTAATTTGTAAATGGTTAATGGAAATATTGAATATACTGCGATTTTGCCTCTCTCTCTCTCTCTCTCTCTCTCTCTCTCTCTCTCTCTCAAATATAGGTACAAAAGGAAGAAGTTTTTCAAGTGAGGGGTGTTTGGATGAGTTCATATTTTCAAAGAACTAAGTAGTTTACATAAGCCTCCAAAATTAATTTTATGAGTTTATCACATATGCATGTTTTGTTACAAGAAAACAATCAAACAAGGGTATAAAAGTACTCCCCATCGAAAAACCGTTTACCTTATTGTATTCACGTAAAAAAAACGTTCCGTTATCCATTATAGACATGTATAAATTCCGTTAAAAAAGGAGAAATCTTATAAGATGTATTCACAATATGAAGGCCAATTTAAATAATTTAAATTGAAGTCACATTAAATTCTATATACAACATAAACTAGAGAAATACATCATCATCTATGCAAAAGTGGGAACATATGTAACAATAGTCACTTTACTTGCCTTACAAGCGAGCACATAATTAAATTGATGAGTGTGAACAGTCGGACGAAAATGGAGAGAGAGAGAGAGAGAGTTTTGAGTCTTGGATTCATCGTGGAAAAATCTATTGCAGTAGTAAAAGTTTTTGCTGTCAATTTATATGATTATATATGTCTTATGTTTCCTTCTTCATGAAGCAACCAACCGCCACTTGAATCACCTTGGTGTAATTACTCGCTCCGTCCACGATATTCACGTCCGATTTTATCGAACTCCTTTTGTTTATTTTAAATGTGATAATATACACCCCACTTAAATATTTACCAATGAAAAGTATTACTCCCTCCACCCTCTATTTATTGACGGAGGGATTATGGACACACGTGTTTTGGCATTTTATGGTATAATAATAAATTAATGTGTTAAAGGGTTAAAGTGGAATAATTGTGGGTCCATTTGAATTGTTTAATAGTATTAAAATGACAAAATAATAAAAAGTAGATGTATAAAGTGTTAAAGTGTTAAAGTGATTGTGGGGTCTACGTCCTAAAACGGAAATTGTCAGTAAATGGAGGACGTCCCAATATAGTATTAACGTCACTAAATGGAGGACGGAGGGATATATAAATATTATAAAAGCACAACACGAGACGATAAAAAAAATTAAAATTAAAAGCCCATTTTATTTATTTATAATTTATGGTTATTAAAACTAAAAAAAAAAAAAACAAAACAAAACGGGCTTTGCACCACAGCCCAATTTTAATTGGCCCATTTAAATTACTCACGTGTACGCGGCCCAATTTTAGTTGGCCCATTTAAATTACTCAAGTGTACACGGCCCAATTTTAATTGGCCCATTAGATCACTATATTTCTAATAGGAAAGAAAGGCACAATTATATACTCTCTCGGCTTTGTCCCAAATGAACTGACTTGTTTATTTTCGACATGAGACTTTTGACACAGTATTAAATGTGAAAGTATAAGGTCCCCATTGAACAAATAAAGTATTTAATAAGGGTTAACTATTTTCATGTTATGAAATAAGCCAATAAAGTAGGACGTCCCGATTAGACGTAAATTGTCGTTTTTGATGGAAGGGGTTTGCCTTGCCACGCATGATCACATGCATATGTGTATAACATAGCACATGGGCATGTGTAATCATGGCTACCACATGCCATATTCATCTCCTCATTTCATGTACATGCTTTTATGTCTGCTCCTTCCCATTTCTTTATTTACTTAAATACCACTCCAACTAATTATTATTGCTAATTAATCATTCAAAACAATATTTGTATATACATATGCACATTTTAACATAGGTCCATGCATCGATAGTTACCAAAGAATACTCATGCCAATGCCAATGATTAAAATGTTCTTTTATTTTTATTTTTTCGAAACTGATATGCTGTTTGGAATATTCTACTAATGTGGCCATTTTTTTTTCCATAAAAGTTTGTGACCGAGAATCTACGTGGGGATGAACTCAGATTTACTCTGTCGGAATTTCTATGTATTGGTGCATGTTTCGATAAAATCCTATGCTTGTATTACGAAGATTGAATTTTTTTAAACATAGGTTGGTAAAATGATTTATGAACTCAATAAATTGAATATCTAGCTTAATCCAAATGGCTTAATTAATTTGCATATTACTTAATCAATTATTGACCAAAAGTAAAAGCATTGACAATGAGCCGACCAATAGCAGGCGAATATAATCTAAAAAAATGATTTATTAAAATGTGTTATATACTTATGTAATATATTCATCGACAATTAAAAAACATGATATTAATTCTAGCAAATAATGAACAATATAATAAAATTATAAATAGACACGTAGGACACCCTAATTTATACTAAGATTCTCATGCCATAATATGGAGGAGCAATATGTTTTCGATCCGCATATACATGCATGTGCATCTATTCAATTATATATTTTAATTAAATTTGAGTCCAAAATTTTAAGTCACGGTCCGAACCGATTTTGAAGGTCAATACCAACCACTGGCTCGACCGAACCGGTTCACAGGATCGGTTTGGTAACTTTGGTTTGGTTCGAAGATTGACTTGCAACTAAAATGATTTGAATTAATATGGAATAAATATTTCTTCCAAAATAGCGAATAAGTTCATGTATATATATGCTCAAAAATTCAAATTTTTTTGAAATTAATGAAAATTTTAATGTGATAGATCGATGATCTCGTGTAATCAAGCCATCAACGAATAAAACATTCATCATTTCCGAGATTGTACAAGGAGTAAAGGTTGTACGGTTCGTTATTAAAAAAAACAAAACAAATCCATCATAAACATGTATTAGATCCTGTAATTATGCATAAGATTTTGCTAATGACACAATAAAGATCGTGTCCTAATAAAAACCGTATCCCAACCGATTCTCATTTCCATAAACTAACAGCGTTTCAACAAATATGAAAACTTCTTAATAACCAATTTCTACATTTCCACAAACTACGTTTATTCAATGAATGTGAACTTTCATAATTACCAATTTCCAAAGATAAACTTTAATTGTTAAAAACAGTCAAAACTATCGATCATAGATTACATAATTCGAAATGTCATCTTATACACGTGGCGCGCTCGGACGAAGTAACATGTCGTAGAAAATAGAGGATCTTGACCATCACTAGAGTGATCTCAACTGTAGGCCTAAGAGCATATCCAAATTATCCATTATTTTATGCACTCATGTCCCTATATATATGTAATGAATGGATCAAACTTTTATTACACTACTATATATTATTCACCCTCACTAACACAATCTCTCCATACTTTGGGAATTAAGCAAAGAAAACACTAGAAAAAAACTCAAGAAACAAAGAAAAGAAAGCAATCATGTGCGGCACGTACGAGGTCCTCGTCACCAAAGCCTCCAAGCCTTGCTCTGAAGCCGCCACGCTCAACGGCTCCGAAGCACGAACCAACGGCGCTATGCCACGTCATCATGACCCTGCACCCGTCATCACCCTCGACCAGTACTGCGTACCTCTGATCATCTCTCTCTTTACTCTCTTTCTTGTAATTTACTGATTCATTTTTTTGAAAAATGGCAGAGGCGATCCGTTAATGTACGAGGCGTACTGGAAGAAGGTGGGGCCGAAGTGCAGCGTGACGATGTCGGGATCACAGTCGATGAGCTACTTCGGCGACGGGAAAACCCTGTGCTGGTACATGGACCAGAAGCTGGAGGAGGAGATCAGGAGGCTGCATAAGGTCGCCGGAAACGCCGTCGTCGACGGCCGCCACGTCGTCATCGGGACAGGATCGAGCCAGCTTATCATGGCCGCGCTCTTCGCTGTCGCCGAAACCCTAAACCTCCCCCACCCGGCCGACGTCGTTTCGGCCGCCCCCTACTACTCGGTAATTAAATTAAACCGCCGGTTTGACTTTTGCGAATTTCTCGAATAAGTTAAGATCCGATCTGGCTAATTAATTAATTAATTAATTAGAAATGGAAGTCAACTTTAATAAAAATTAGGACTGTCGTGCGACAATCCTTGTCTCTAACATGTACTAGTAATTTTTTAAAATTATTAATTATGTCTCCTTTTTTTTTTTTTTAAATGAATAAAATGGTTTAATTAATTAATTTTAATAAATTAATATTTCAGTGCTACCCGGAAATGATCAACTATCTGCGAACCGGGCTTTTCAAGTGGGCCGGGGACGCGAGGGTGTATAAGAAGGATGGGCCCTACATAGAGCTGGTGACGTCACCGAATAATCCCGACGGTTCGATTAGGGAGGCGGTGGTGAATGGAGGGGAGGGATTCGTTGTTCATGATCTCGCCTACTATTGGCCGCAGTACACCGCGATGACGTCAGCTGCCGATCACGACGTCATGCTCTTCACTGCCTCCAAATGCACCGGCCACGCCGGATCCAGAATAGGGTATGTGTACACGTACATTCTTTCGTCCCAAACGAAACGCACTCGTTTTTCGTAAAAGTTTTTCAAATGTTTACATGTTAGTTTTTGCGACAGATGGGCTATTGTTCGGGACGAGAATGTGGCGCGAAAAATGGTGAAGTTCATCGAGATCAACACGATCGGAGTATCGAAGGAGTCGCAGGCGAGGAGCGCTAGCGTGATGGAGGCGGTGTCCCTGAGCTGCGGCGAGAAGCGGAAGCCGTGTGAGGCGGCGGAGAATTTCTTCGAACACAGCCAGCGCAAGCTGGGGGAGAGGTGGAAGAGGCTGAGAGAAGTCGTGAAGAAGAGCCACCTCTTCCACCTCCCCAAATTCCCCGCTCGCTTCTGCAAATTCCGAGGCGAAGTCTCCGATTCATACCCCGGTAAACAATCAAACCAGTCGATCGATCATTTTTTAATTTATTTTCCAAAAACATTAATTAATATTGTGATTAATTGTTGGTGCAGCATTTGCGTGGATGAAGTACGAAGAGGGGACGGACGGGGAGCAGGTGATGAGAGAGAATAGGGTTCGGATAAGGAGCGGGAGGAGGTTTGGGTGTGGAGCGGAGTATGTGAGGATAAGCATGCTGAGTAGGGATGAGGAGTTCGATCTCTTTCTGCAGAGACTCTCTGCAATTCAAGCTTCTGCTGCAAATGCAAATGGAAGTTGCGAGATTTGATCAAAGCTTAGACTACTCAATTCTTTCTTCTTCTTCTTCTTCTTCTTCTTCTTCTTCTTCTTCTTCTTCTTCTTTTTTTTTTTTTTTTTTTTTTTTTTTTTGCACCCATTGCCTATATATGCGTAGGGATTGCGGTGAGCAGGAAAAATTAGTTCTTTTTTCGGAGAAATCACATTTGAATTTTAATTATATTTTATTAATTTCCCAACCCATTTGATGAAGTTGGTCTGGGCCGGGACGGCTCACTGGCAGATACGAAGAACAACGCAGTTGGTAAGATGTTTTCCGGGAAACGAGAAACTATTATCCGAGGGACTAATTTTGAAAATCATCTGCCTCTGACTTGTGAATTGTTAATGACATGGGATTGCTTTTAAGTACAGCTGAAACTGTCAAGACTATATTACATGTGTTTATACAATTTGGAGCAGAAATGAGTTAAATAACAAAGATTGCTAGTATCTTAACATCAATTCCTCTCATCTCCCACTGAAAACTCCACTGAAGATCTGGCTGCTCCCTCCTAGTGATGCTTCCCATTCGATCGACGAGATCCTAATCCGAGCCAACGCTATCACAACTTCGCGCATCTCCGGCCTGTCCAGCGCCTCTTCGCTTAGACACCACTCTGCAATCTCAGCCATCTGCACCAGAAGTATATATATCATCATTTTAAACATAAATCATGGTGTTTTAAGTCTAGTAATTTGACAATGTACCTTGTACATGTCTTCTGGTGGATAATTGCCTTTTAGGTTCCCATCTGTGATTTCATTCAAAGCAGACGGTGGATCTTCGTCGTTGAAGATCCTCTTAATCTGATCGAAGACCGTTAAAGAAACAATGTTAAGAGAACTTTCAAAGTGATGCAGTAATATTTAGTCTATGATGCTCTTTTTGTTACACTTACTACTGTAATGAGTGACTTCATCTTGTTCGGCTCTTGGTTGTCGCGGATGAGTGCTCGTTGCCCGGTTATCAGCTCTGCAAGGACCACTCCAAAGGCGAAGACGTCGGTCTTGGTAGTCACCTGCAGCTCATTCACACACCTGCATGCAAGAAAATCCATTTTCACTACTGTATAGTTTTGATTCAAGTATAATGATGGTTCATCCAAGTGTACTTACTCAGGAGGAAGATATCCGGGGGTCCCAACGAGGCGAGTCGCTGCTATCAAATCATCCTCGTTCGTTCTCCCAACGAGCTTCGCCAAGCCAAAATCCGCAACCTTTGCTCTGAGCCCTTCATCCAGCAAGATGTTGGTCGTTTTTATATCCCGGTGCACATACCGTGACTTCGTGTGGTCATGGATGTACTCAATGCCCCTTGCAGCATCAAGTGCAACCTGTGTTCTTGCATTCCATGACAGAGGCTGATGGCCTAATCCACAATTTTTACTCTATGTGTGAAAACTTGTTCATTTTCTTTAAAATTAAAATCAAGAAAAATGTATTTGAATTTAATACCTTTGATCAATGGATCATGGAGGTGATCACTGAGAGACCCTTTTGGAATAAACTCATAAACCAAGTAGAGGTGGTCTTCACCACAGGCATAGCCCAACAACTCCACCTTAAATCATAATCAAATCAATAAAGATTCCATTTTTATTTTAAATTTTCAATGAATTTGAAAAGATTGAAATTCTTACTTACCACATTAATGTGGTGTATCTTGCATAACACTTTGATCTCAGCAAGAAACTCCTTAGAGCTGTTAGATCTCATTTTCTTGATTGCAACTTCCTGGTTTTTCGACGAATGTTTACATTCAAGAATCTTGAAGAAATGGAGATGGTGAATGACCGAAACTGGTACCTTATCTCCAATAACACCATAGTAGACACTTCCATATCCTCCCTGGCCTATTACCCGAGTTTCATCGAAGTCATTTGTGGCCTCGGAGATCTCCTCGATGCTGTGGAAAGTCGCCTTGTCTGACTCAAAGGCAGTGATGTCTGCTGCATATCCAAACAATGTTAATCTCTTTTAGTAGTTCATATTCAGTAAAGAGAAGGATAAATAACCTTCTGTTATCTCTTTCTGTGTGTAGTTTCTCTGCATTGAACGAGCCCTCGTGCTCGATTGCTTCAAGGAAGACTTAGGATCCTCCACATTCTGTGACTTGCTTCTTCTCCTCCAGAAGAGGATAGCAACCAAGGTGCAGACCGAAAGCACGGCCACGGCTGATAGTATCCCAAGGAGCAGCAGCCATTTGTGCACCTTTCTTGTCCCTTCAACAAAAGATAAAGAGTGAAAACAACACAATTAATACACAAACATCAAAAATCAAGATCATGCACTTTTATAAACATAAATTTCCAAGATTTTCCACCTTTCATTTCATCAGGGAGTCCATATTTTTCCATGGGAACATAAAGGAGCCACCCTTCTTGTATAAAAGAAGGGTTCTTCTTCACGAATGTGTTCAGCTTCTCGATTCCATCGACTTCAGCTGAGAGTAGATCTCCGATGGAGGAGAGAGTGTCGGCCGTCTGGACCGTGTAAGTCACCACAACTTGAGAATCTGTATCCAAGCAGCCACACACAAGATTCAGAGTTTTATTCTCTCTTGGATCAAGAGTTGCATTCTGTCCTATCCAGACTTGGCCACTGAAAAACTGCTTCGACACCTCGAACAAGATGTCGTTGTTCCTAGGCCGGTAAATTACATCGTAGAAGTAGCCTAGAGTGCCACTAACATTCTGGCAGGAGCAGTTCACAGAAACAAGGTAGTCTTGCCTATGTGGTGGATACGATATGGCCTCGATCTGTGATGTGTTAATGGAGTACAACGAGGCGACTAGATCAGTAGAAAATCCGTTGTGCTGGTAGAGAAGAGCGTTGCACGACCGGATCCTGTCCGTGCAGGCGAAGGGATCCGTCTGTGCTTCTGAAGTGTAAGCTTCCATGGAAAAGATCAGAAGAAGAAGAATGCATATTGGAAAATCCATGAGATTTTGGCATGAAATGAAATTCTTGAGAAAAAGAGGAAGAAGAAGAAATATTTGTGAGGACTATTTCTTCCATTTGTCCTTACATATTTGTTGCTATATTCTCATTCTATACATGCTTGTCTACTTCAAGGTGATTAATGTGAATAGTTTATCCATAGCCTCTTATATTAATTGTGTAGTGTTGGAAATTAGCTATAGTTCGATTTTCACAAGACACCGCGTTTAGGCAGCACGTAACGTGTGTGCTAAATTCGAATCCTTCGTAGTTTCGGAGATGCCTACTATGCTGTTTAGTAATCTATTTTCACTACAATAGATGCTGATCTCTCATTGTACAACTACTACTTTGTAAATGCAGTCTGGTAGAATAGTTGGCATTGAAAGTATGTGCTAATGTGTATGAATTCATGCTGTTTTCCATATTATTCTGCAGCCATTGACACTTTACTATGGATCTTGAGATTCTTTAATTTCAAGAAACTGGACTGCAGCAAGGGATCTTGAGTGGTGCAGGGAGGAATATTCCTCAAACTGCAGAGAGTTTTGAACGTTTAATTAGTGGTTTTTGGTTATGGCAAAATTTTGTTTCCAGATTTCACATCAAGACGGCTGAGAAAACAATGATCATGTCACAATCACTAATAATTCATTTACAATAGAGTCGTTTCCGTTCGGGACTATTGCATTTTCGCATTGCATCTTGTATACCGCGTCCACAAATGCCGATTTTTTTTTCTGAAACCAACATTTTTGTTGAACCTTATTTTAAAATGCCTGACTACACAGTAGGGTGACAGATGTATGAATTAGGAGATAGGGTGATTAAAATTTAATAAAATTAGATTACAATTTGCCGGCAATATAGAAGATCTTTTTTATTTTTTAAATAATAATAATAATACTAAATTTTCATCTCAGAATCAAGACAAGTAGAAACATCTAATTAATTAATTAAAGAAAATTCATCTCATTATTAACTTTTTCCACTTTGCCTAAAAGCAAGAATTTTCAACAGTTCAACAAGAAGCGTAAAGATATCAGTGAGCAAACAAAGGCACTATAAAATAAAGTGAATATTTTTAACGAGACTCACGAAGTAGAACGGAGGGAGTATATGTGTCGATTGACTATTTTTGAGTGACACAATTAATATTAATAACAATTTGATAAAATATAGTATAGCCCATTCCAAAATATTAATGGCATTAATTCGTAATTCAAAAATGCCACGGAACATGCATAAATTTATAGTAGTAAAAATTAATATTTCCTCTGCCCTAATCTGGAAATTTTCACGAGCGCTGCACCCTTTCTTTTTCCCCAGCCTTTAAGCTACTCTTGCCTTAGGTCACGATTTCCTCGACTTCTTCTTCTCCTCTCTCTCTCTCTCTACACCACTATAAATAAACACAACAATATTCACTCTCACTCTTCCTAATTTCATCAAAATACAATCTTTCGAAAGCCCTTTTTCTCTTTTTTTTGAAACTTTGTCAATTGTCAACAACGCTCCCTTTATTTTTCATATTCTTGTTTTTTTTTTTTTTTCTCCCTTTCTCATCAAGATTTTCCCTTCAAGTTTCTTCAGAATATATTCCTCCTTCCCTACACAGCCGAATAAAGAACATGTAAAAAGAAAAGAGAAAGAAAAGGAAAGAAGAGAAAAGAGGCTTGTCTTTTGGTATATAAACAGCAAGCACTCAGAAATCTTGATGGTAATGATGTTAATGGATGGAGGCGCAGAAGTAGCGTTGAAGCCGATTCTTACTAAGTCAATGGAGAGAAGGAGGCGTGATGATGAAGAAGAAGAAGATGGGTGTGATAATTCAACAACTCCAACATGTGCAAAGTCAAGAATTCCGACGAGGCTGCCGTGTCCGCCGCCGCCGAAGAAGCGGAAGGCGGCGGCTTCTCGATGCCACTACGGCGGAGGTAGAGAGTTCTTCTGCCCGCCTTCCGACCTTGAAGCCATTTTTACACGCCGTGTTCAGGGAGCCTAACTTCTCTCTCTCTACCTTAGTGTATCATTTCTTGTACGCTGTACACGGTTCTCTCTTCCACCGTATACCGCCAGTTGTTACTACAATTTTATCCGTCCCACTTAATTACGATTTTATAAGCATGTTAAAATGTTAAAGAAGAAGAAGGAGTAATTGGACGAAACGACAAATAATGTATATTACTATTTAATACTAGTATGACGTACAAATGTAATGAATACTCTCTGATCGGATCGTGAAAGAATGCTACCACTATAAAAAGGTACTATATCACAATAAAAAGCCCACCACTGTACACTAAAATCCTGGGGATCCCACAATTTTCAAATCCCAAGTATGAGACTCGAATTTTTTTCTTTTTAGAGCACGATTTATCGATTCGATCGACCTTACGATTTTTTATTCCAACGGGAAGGGACTAACGTTTTTTTTTTTTTTGGCGGAAAAAAAAAAAAACGGCGACGATGCTGAAATCGGACGGTTTTACGGACGTGTCACGCATGTCTCGAGGACGCTGGCTTGCAAAGAGCCGAGATAGGGACAAACTTAGGGACGACTTATTATCAAAGATCGCGACTTGAATATTCGAACCGACTTCGAGCAAGAGAAGGGCTCTTGCCTATAATCCGAAGGGACATGTGTGCTTGGGTCCGCCGAAATGCGGCACCCTTGAACTCCGAAGAGGCAATCCGAGACGGGCCTGAAACGAGTAAGAGGGACATGTCCCGCGACGACGACGCATGCATTCCATGGAACGAGAGAGGGACAGTTCGTCCGAGATCGCATGAAAGCCGCAACCCACCTCGAGGCACGCACCCGCGCACAACCCAAACAAATCATAGCCGCGAAATGCGTCTTCCGCGGAGGCCGAATTCTGCCAGGGGGCCGACGATCAAGCGCCTGCATTCTTATTCCCTGCAACCGGGTGTATCCGCACACATCTCTAGGCTACTCATCTTCGCTCGGGTTGACGAGCTGGTGTGGCATCTAAGCGGCTCGAGCCGACGATGCAAAAATCGGACGGTTTTACGGACATGCCCATGGAACGAGTGTGTCGAGGACGCGGGCTTGCAGATAGCCGAGACAGGGACACGAATGAAATCAGTGATATCGGGAACGGGTCGTGTTTTATCGCGCAATTTCGAGATTGGATCGTGTAGGGACGGGGCCGACAAATCATTTTTTTACGGGACTAATCGCGGTATATCGGGAACGGGACGCGGCGGGACGGTCGGGGGGAGGTACTAGGATCGCATGCATGCCATGGGGCTGCCTGGGCGCCCGGTGCCCAAACCCCCTTCAAGGACCAACTCCCCCCTATAATAGTCCTTACAATAAAAAGCCTTGTGCCACCACTGTACACTAAAATCCTTGGGAACCCAACAATTTTCAAATCCCAAGTATGAGACTCGAATGTTTTTCTTTTTGGCGCACGATTTATCGATTCGATCGACCTTACGATTTTTTATTCCAACGGGAAGGGACAAACTCTTTTTTTTTTTTTTTTTTTTTTTTTTTTTTTTTTTTTTTTCGCCGTAAAACAAAAAAAAGGCGACGATGCTTAATTCGGACGGTTTTACGGACGTGCCACGCATGTCTCGAGGACGCTGACTTGCAAACTTAGGGACGACTTATTATCCGAGATCGCGACTCGAATATTCGAACCGACTTCGAGCAAGAGAAGGGCTCTTGACTATAATCCGAAGGGACATGTGTGCTTGGGTCCGCCGAAATGCGGCACCCTTGAACTCCTAAGAGGCAATCCGAGACGGGCCTGAAACGAGTAAGAGGGACATGTCCCGCGACGACGACGCATGCATTCCATGGAACGAGAGAGGGACAGTTCGTCCGAGATCGCGCGAAGGCCGCAACCCACCTCGAGGCACGCACCCGCGCACAACCCAAACAAATCATAGCCGCGAAACGCGTCTTCCGCGGAGGCCGGATTCTGCCAGGGGGCCGACGATCAAGCGCCTGCATTCTTATTCCCTGCAACCGGGTGTATCCGCACGCATCTCTAGGCTACTCATCTTCGCTCGGGTTGACGAGCTGGTGTGGCATCTAAGCGGCTTGAGCCGACGATGCAAAAATCGGACGGTTTTACGGACATGCCCATGGAACGAGTGTGTCGAGGACGCAGGCTTGCAGATAGCCGACACAGGGACACGAATGAAATCAGTGATATCGGGAACGGGTCGTGTTTTATCGCGCAATTTCGAGATTGGGTCGTGTCGGGACGGGGCCGGCAAATCATTTTTTTACGGGACTAATCGCGGTATATCGGGAACGGGACGCGGCGGGACGATCGGTGGGAGATGCTAGGATCGCATGCATGCCATGGGGCTGCCTGGGCACCCGGCGCCCAGACCCCCTTCAAGGAACACCTCCCCCCTATAATAGTCCTTACAATAAAAAGCCTTGTGCCACCATTGTACACTAAAATCCTGGGGGACCCCACAATTTTCAAATCCCCAGTATGAGACTCGAATTTTTTTTCTTTTTGGCGCACGATTTATCGATTCGATCGACATTACGATTTTTTATTCCAACGGGACGTGACAAACTTTTTTTTTTGCCGGAAAAAAAAAAAAAAAAGGCCACGATGCTGAAATCGGACGATTTTACGGACGTGCCACGCATGTCTCGAGGATGCTGGCTTGCAAAGAGCCGAGATAGGGACAAACTTAGGGACAACTTATTTTATCCGAGATCGCGACTCGAATATTCGAACCGACTTCGAGCAAGAGAAGTGCTCTTGACTATAATCCGAAGGGACATGTGTGCATGGGTCTGCCGAAATGCGGCACCCTTGAACTCCGAAGAGGCAATCTGTGACGGGTATGAAACGAGTAAGAGAGACATGTCCCGCGACGACAACGCATGCATTCCATGGAACGAGAGAGGGACAGTTCGTCCGAGATCGCGCGAAGGCCGCAATCCACCTCGAGGCAGGCACCCGCGCACAACCCAAACAAATCATAGCCGCGAAACGCGTCTTCCGCGGAGGCCGGATTCTGCCAGGGGGCCGACGATCAAGCGCCTGCATTCTTATTCCCTGCAACCGGGTGTATCCGCACGTATCTCTAGGCTACTCATCTTCGCTCGGGTTGACGAGCTGGTGTGGCATCTAAGCGGCTCGAGCCGACGATGTAAAAATCGGACGGTTTTACGGACATGTCCATGGAACGAGTGTGTCGAGGACGCGGGCTTGCAGATAGCCGAGACATGGACACGAATGAAATCAGTGATATCGGGAACGGGTCGTGTTTTATCGCGCAATTTCGAGATTGGGTCGTGTCGGGACGGGGCCGACAAATCATTTTTTTACGGGACTAATCGCGGTATATCGGGAACGGGACGCGGCGGGACGGTCGGGGGGAGGTACTAGGATCGCATGCATGCCATGGGGCTGCCTGGGCGCCAGGCGCCCAGACCCCCTTCAAGGACCACCTCCCCCCTATAATAGTCCTTACAATAAAAAGCCTTGTGCCACCATTGTACACTAAAATCCTGGGGTACCCCACAATTTTCCAATCTCAAGTATGAGACTCGAATTTTTTTCTTTTTGGCGCACGATTTATCGATTCGATCGACATTACGATTTTTTATTCCAACGGGACGGGACTAACTTTTTTTTTTTTTGCCGGAAAAAAAAAAACGACGACGATGCTGAAATCGGACGGTTTTACGGATGTGCCACGCATGTCTCGAGGACCCTGGCTTGCAAAGAGCCGAGATAGGGACAAACTTAGGGACGACTTTTATCCGAGATCGCGACTCGAATATTCGAACCGACTTCGAGCAAGAGAAGGGCTCTTGCCTATAATCCGAAGGGACATGTGTGCTTGGGTCCGCCGAAATGCGGCACCCTTGAACTCCGAAGAGGCAATCCGAGACGGGCCTGAAACGAGTAAGAGGGACATGTCCCGCGACGACGACGCATGCATTCCATGGAACGAGAGAGGGACAGTTCGTCCGAGATCGCGCGAAGGCCGCAACCCACCTCGAGGCACGCACCCGCGCACAACCCAAACAAATCATAGCCGCGAAACGCGTCTTCCGCGGAGGCCGGATTCTGCCAAGGGGCCGACGATCAAGCGCCTGTATTCTTATTCCCTGCAACCGGGTATATCCGCACGCATCTCTAGGCTACTCATCTTCGCTCGGGTTGACGAGCTGGTGTGGCATCTAAGCGGCTCGAGCTGACGATGCAAAAATCGGACGGTTTTACGGACATGCCCATGGAACGAGTGTGTCGAGGACGCGGGCTTGCAGATAGCCGAGACAGGGACACGATTGAAATCAGTGATATCGGGAACGGGTCGTGTTTTATCGCGCAATTTCGAGATTGGGTCGTGTCGGGACGGGGCCGACAAATCATTTTTTGACGGGACTAATTGTGGTATATCGGGAACGAGACGCGGCGGGACGGTCGGGGGGAGGTGCTAGGATCGCATGCATGCCATGGGGCTGCCTGGGCGCCCGGCGCCCAGACCCCCTTCAAGGACCACCTCCCCCCTATAATAGTCCTTACAATAAAAAGCCTTGTGCCACCATTGTACACTAAAATCCTGGGGTACCCCACAATTTTCCAATCTCAAGTATGAGACTCGAATTTTTTTCTTTTTGGCGCACGATTTATCGATTCGATCGACATTACGATTTTTTATTCCAACGGGACGGGACTAACTTTTTTTTTTTTTTTTTTTTTGCCGGAAAAAAAAAACGGCGACGATGCTGAAATCGGACGGTTTTACGAACGTGCCACGCATGTCTCGAGGACCCTGGCTTGCAAAGAGCCGAGATAGGGACAAACTTAGGGATGACTTTTATCCGAGATCGCGACTCGAATATTCGAACCGACTTCGAGCAAGAGAAGGGCTCTTGCCTATAATCCGAAGGGACATGTGTGCTTGGGTCCGCCGAAATGCGGCACCCTTGAACTCCGAAGAGGCAATCCGAGACGGGCCTGAAACGAGTAAGAGGGACATGTCCCGCGACGATGACGCATGCATTCCATGGAACGAGAGAGGGACAGTTCGTCTGAGATCGCGCGAAGGCCGCAACCCACCTCGAGGCACGCACCCGCGCACAACCCAAACAAATCATAGCCGCGAAACGCGTCTTCCGCGGAGGCCGGATTCTGCCAGGGGGCCGACGATCAAGCGCCTGCATTCTTATTCCCTGCGACCGGGTGTATCCGCACGCATCCTTAGGCTACTCATCTACGCTCGGGTTGACGAGCTGGTGTGGCATCTAAGTGGCTCGAGCCGACGATGCAAAAATCGGACGGTTTTACGGACATGCCCATGGAACGAGTGTGTCGAGGACGCAGGCTTGCAGATAGCCGAGACAGGGACACGAATGAAATCAGTGATATCGGGAACGGGTTGTGTTTTATCGCGCAATTTCGAGATTGGGTCGTGTCGGGACGGGGCCGACAAATCATTTTTTTACGGGACTAATCGCGGTATATCGGGAACGGGACGCGGCGGGACGGTCGGGGGGAGGTTCTAGGATCGCATGCATGCCATGGGGCTGCCTGGGCGCCCGGCGCCCAGACCCCCTTCAAGGACCAACTCCCCCCTATAATAGTCCCAAGTATGAGACTCGAATTTTTTTCCTTTTGGCGCACGATTTATCGATTCGATCGACCTTACAATTTTTTATTCCAACGGGACGGGACTAACTTTTTTTTTTTTTTTTTTTTTTGCCGAAAAAAAAAAAACGGCGACTATGCTGAAATCGGACGGTTTTAAACTTGCCACGCATGTCTCGAGGACGCTGGCTTGCAAAGAGCCGAGATAGGGACAAACTTAGGGACGACTTATTATCCGAGATCGCGACTCGAATTTTCGAACCGACTTCGAGCAAGAGAAGGGCTCTTGCCTATAATCCGAAGGGACATGTGTGCTTGGGTCCGCCGAAATGCGGCACCCTTGAACTCCGAAGAGGCAATCCGAGACGGGCTTGAAACGAGTAAGAGGGACATGTCCCGCGACGACGACGCATGCATTACATGGAACGAGAGAGGGACAGTTCGTCCGAGATCGCGCGAAGGCCGCAACCCACCTCGAGGCACGCACCCGCGCACAACCCAAACAAATCATAGCCGCGAAATGTGTCTTCCGTGGAGGCCGGATTCTGCCAGGGGGCCGACGATCAAGCGCCTGCATTTTTATTCCCTGCAACCGGGTGTATCCGCACGCATCTCTAGGCTACTCATCTTCGGTCGGGTTGACGAGCTGGTGTGGCATCTAAGCGGCTCGAGCCGACGATGCAAAAATCGGACGGTTTTACGGACATGCCCATGGAACGAGTGTGTCGAGGACGCGGGCTTGCAGAT
>JAQSCN010000057.1:0-50000 GCA_029379335.1 Thymus mandschuricus
GAGTAATATTACCCCGAGCCTTCCGTCTTTCTAAGGCAGCTTTAAGCTTTTCCCTGTCCAACTTTTTGGTAGCATCTTGAGGTGACTGACTAACAGCATTATCCTTGTTTAAATTTCTTCCATGATATTTAGCTTGAGGCGTGTCCCTTTCTTGATCCTCGTCCCCAAGCTTAGCTTTATTCTGGGACTCATGAATCTCATCATCTCTCCTGTGATCTGGAATACTATTATACTCAGAGCTTTCGTGTTCATTGTTCCGTGCATGTGTACTATTCCTGGCTGGTCCACTGTGATTATCAGTGTATTGTTCATCTGGACCTGGCCTCGATGATGTTGGCTTAGAGGATGAAGCCTTCAAAGCAGCTCCACCATGGTGGGAATTGTGACCGGTAACTTGTTCCTCATTAGCAGAAGCCTTTGATGGAGGTCGGTGACTGCCCCCACCACTTCCTTCTGCTTCACTTGCCTGTGATTGAGGGACTTTGTTTTGTTCATAAAGCTCCAACATCTGGTTGCTAACCTCTGCAAGGAATAAAGTTCCGGTTACAAAAGAAACACACATAAATCATGATATAGCTAAAACGCGAGCAGAAAGTAAAATCACTGCACTAAATAGAATCCCCCTTAACCCTTCTTTTATTCTAAGAAACTATTAAAATTGGTTACGCATCTTCTCAGACATTCTAATTTTCTAGCAAACTGTGATTCTACATAAAATCTGAGACCAACTTATAGAACAGTAGATAGTTAACCAACCCTCCAATTGCCGTGGGGTGACATCAAACTCCTGCCACCAAACCTTCTCACCCTCATGTGGAAGCTTTACTTTAAGAAACTTGGCAGCAAGAAAAATGGCACCTGCTGCAATGTGGTGGGGCTTAAATTGCAAGCACAGAGAAGTTCGGAGCCTGCATGGGGCTTTCTCGGGTCAAAAGGAGAAAAGGTAGAATGGCCATGGATAAGCACCAAGTACAAACTATATTGAGTACATCATACCCATCATTTACAAAGTTCCAGGCCACTTGAGCTAGGGCATTTTGAGCAACCTTGAACTTTTTAATTGCCTCAACGAGAGGCTTATATGGGTGATGTACGTTCATATCATAACCAAGTGTTCCAAGTACAACCCTTTCTCCCAATAAAATAAGTTCCTTTTGTTGCTCATACACCTCCTGTACAAAGGGCACGACATTAATTGGATGATGCATAATAGAACGATCAAAGTTTCCTAATAATTTATAATACATATCTAATCAAGTGCTTAAACAGCTAATGTTCAATATTGTAATAATCAACAACATATGATTGTTATCCCGACTAAATGTGGAAAGAACAAGTCACTAGTGGTCAAAATAATAGATTTTTTAATTCATGGATTTCAATGCTCATCAATTCATAGAGGTTATATTGTACAGCACCTTTTGCTTGATCCTTTGCACAGCAGCAGCATCTTTTTTATGAATAATTTCATATGACACAAGAATAACATCTTTAAGAGGACGCGGAGTTTCTTCAACCTTCCCTGCTAGAAACATACATACAGTGGCAATAGTCTGCAGAAAACAGACAATATACATCAGAGCTTCCAAAATCAACTTTTTTACAAAACGCATCATATAGTTGAGGGTCATACATACAAGACGCTGCTTTACATGTATCATCAGCATTTGAGCCATTTTCCAGTATTTTATTTTATCAGTTAAGGAAGTGTGCTCCCAAATTTTAATGTTAGGTTGGCAAGTGTATGTGTTTTGAGTGGCTTATATACTCCTTTCTACTTAGGTTTCATATATATTAGATTTTTGTGAGTGCTATAAGCTCGGTTAAGATTAGTTAGCAAGATGGGTCTAATATTAGCATTGGAAAAGTAACTAGATCCATGCACATTGACACCACACTCATACTGACTACTTACTGAAAACCCACAACATACAAAGAGAAAGCAACCAACCAGTGTTGTTGTAAGATGGCAAAACATTCCAAGTATGCAACAACAGACTCGTGTCAAAAATAGACCTCCATAGGCTCATACAGAATTAAATGCAATTGGATGCATACAAGACAACTTGAAGAAAACATCAAAACAAAACCACTAATCACCAGAAAAATCCACAATCTTAGTTTATATTTTGGTAAAAAAGCAATTCATGAGCGTTTGTATTGCTTGACAACTGCCATGGTTGTTATATTGCTTGACAACTGCCTTTACATATATTACAATCTTTAGAAAACATTTTCTCTGAGATAATCTTATTATACTGTTTCTCTTAATCCAAAATGCAAATGCTATCATAAGATATTCATAAGGCATGACAAACCCAAAGTAATATATCATGATTCACTGTATCTATTGCCATAAAGAAGAGAAGAACAATAATAACTAATTCTTGAGTAAATACATAATCTGAATATTCAATCAGAAAGGTGGCATTTTGATAAGCAAACTACAATATATGGTCAAACAACAGCCTCTTAGCATAAAACACCATGAACTTGAGATGGAAATCAGATGAGAAAGATGGCAAAATAAAGAAAAGAAACAGGAAAAAGCATGAAAATGCACTAACCCTTCTGTCATTTTTCAAATGGGATTGACGAAGGAAGAAACGATGACAAAATATAATTGCAGTTGCAATTGTAACCTGTGGCCTGCAGCATGAAGAACCACCGGGTTAAGAAAATTGCACAAGTATATACATCTATAGCATCTGATTGCAAAATAGAAAGCATTATGATAAGCAACAACTTTAGATGAGTGATGAAATAATATAATTGCATAAACCTTGTATAATATGGGTTAAGTGCTTCTCTACATGAGAGTGCATGCAAAATGTTTGCACGAAAAATAGTTCAAAGCGAACCACAATCTTAATCATCTATAACTCCTTGAGAGGCAAATCTTAGAGCAAAAATAAAAACACATTCAGTTATTCTTAGCTATTGAACTACTGACAAAACTAGATACCATTTTAATCTATTTCACATTAAGTGGGATGAAATACAAGAAGTGACTTCCATGATATAAGTTTAGACTATGTACAGAGTGAACAAAACATGATAGGCACACCAGCAGAAATTCTTACCAACAAGTAACTAAGTAACCGAATTGCCAATCATGTTAAAATATGAAATCCACACAAACCTCTGGAAAGAACTTACACTTTAAGCCTCATGCCTAAATCTTGTAAAAATGTGCAATATGATTTTCGCAGGTAAGCCTCTTTCTTCAAATCAATACCATCTTGTCTCGAAGGAGACTTTTCTTCGATCTCCTTCCTTGACAGATACCATTGCCCATCAACTTCTTCTTCTAGTTTTTCCTGAGAAATCTTAAAATTTCCATCAGGTGCTCCGTTATGGGAAGGTTCACCAGTCAACAGGCTAGACATTTATGGTTCCTTTCTCCACCAGGATCCTTCAAAGAATACCAGTTGAGCTATCCCGATTTATTGCATATGTTCATAGCCTCAGAGAACCTTCATTCATCAACTTTCACTCAGCAAGCTAACATAATCGCAGCATCAAAGTGGAGCAAACAAGCACCTCTTAGTATATTAGAAATATCAAAATCTATTTAATGAAATGCGGAATCTAACATAATAGAAGCATCAAGAGTGGTATAGGTCAGAAAAATGAAAAATAAAACTAATTAAAGAACTGTGGAAATAATTACAACATTAGCAACACCAAAGTGAATGAAACAGGCAACTATTAGCATCAATCCAAAAATAGAACTATAGCTATAGTAAATGGATAATCAAACAACAACTTATTCACTAAATCACGGCCAATAAAGCATGCTAAGTATTTAAATTTGAGTTTTAATTGCCAATACTTAGCGATATCTAAATTGGAAATGGAAGTTGTACCTTGAACATTGAAGCATATATAGAAAATCACTATACAACATTTATACAAGGAAATCTGGTGAAGCAATTGAAAATAACGTGATTTTTTTTAAATTTCAACTTACATATGGTTACATTAATATAAAAGATAGAACCTAAAGTCAGCAAAGTGTTCCTGTATAACTGAAAAAAGTTTGGTCTGAACGATCCCATAATCGTGCAAATAGAGTAATATTATTTATTCAAGCCTCACATGTAAAGTTATACCATAAGCAGGTCAAGGTCAACCAAAACCCCAGAAGTTAAAACAGAATGCAATATCTTACACTAACCAATAATTAACCCATGTGATGAAAAATAATATGGGGATATGGTAAATCAGCAACCTATACTTTTGTTTCTTAAATCTACTCATCTTTCATATCTCCCTCATGTGATCAGTGTGCGATCAGACGATTCAAATTTGTCAAAAAAACATATACATATATGTGAGCATATGCAAGAACAGCTTAGGTTTTGTCCCTCAATTAAATATGATGAGGGGAAAGATATCTTGATAAGGCAACAAAATAAAACTATTAGATAAGAAATACATCAAAGCCAAGACCTGGTTGTAGCACAAACCAAAAAAAGACAGCTTAGACCAAATAGTGGGACGGAGGGAGTACATCTTTAGCTCTTAGGGATGCATGGAATCATTCACACCAAAGTAACCAACAATAAGGCTTCTAAAATTTAACACAGCAAATAAGAAAATAAGTGTGCCTTGTAGTAAGCATGTAAATAACAAGAATATCGCACTAGCTCAATGCAGCAACATAGGGTGTCGAGTCATGGGTAAAACAGATAATAGTGTGGGGTACAATATGTTCTCAATTGCTCCAAGAAACTGAACCAACAGGGAAAAATCTCGAGGAAAACGAAGAAGAGGAACAAAGAAAAACTTTACCATACCAAAAAAATATATAGTGCATAAGAACATATCCAGTAAGACAGTTGTCGCCTAACGCCCATACCAAAATTCCTCTCAAATTTAGTTAAATCTACGAAAATCGAATAATGCTCGTTTCTGAAAATAATGCGAAAACAATCTTCAACAGTAACTTCAATTTCAACTCTACTCACTCAATCAAGCCCAAAACACACAAAAATTAGAGCAAAATCAAGGAATTTCAACTCGGAATAATAATAGCCACATCCAGAATTACATGAAAATCAAATTTAGGGCAAACTACAGTCCGAAGAAAATAACGCAACCAAAACTGCAGAAAAACAGCAAAACTCACCGATTATCGGAGGAATAGGCGGCGGAATCCCTCAGCGCGGCGGCCCCCGGTGCGATAACTCAATTGGCGACGCTTCGTAGTAAGGGCTTGGATACGACCATAGAAGGAGGAGAGGGGAGGCCGAATGCAAAAGTATTTTTATATAATGACGTAGACGAATAAAATAATAGCTTAAACATCAAACTCTTTTCCTTTCCTTCCTTCAGTAGCCAAAACTGTTTCAAACGCGGGCTCAGTATATCTGTCGCTAATTGGGCTGATTATTGGGCTGGACCATTTAAGGCCCAAGGCCCAATAAGCAATTAGCCACAAATATTCGAAATTATTTTAGTGGCCTAGGGCTTTATTACGTCAGCAGCCAAGGCCCACCACCAATAGGAACATGACCGTTATTCGCAACGTTCCAAATCCCACCCCACCCCCTCGCATTTTTAAAAATCTTCCTCCGCTGCCGACCGTTGAGCTTCACCTCTCTCTCTCTCTACCTACCTCTCTCAATCACCGCTCCCCCCATTTACTTCACTCACAGTCACCGCCATTGCAATCCACCTCCACAGCTCAGAGAGAGAAAACAGCAGAATTTTTATTTGTTTCGAATTTTTCTCAATTTCCGATTTCTTCTGATTCTTGGATTCAAGAATCGGAGCGATTAATTTGCGATGGCGGCGCTGGCACCGGGGATTCTGGTGAAGCTGCTGGACGGGATGAACACGGGGGTGAAGCCGACCGGCGAGCACCGGAGCTCGCTGGTGCAGGTCACCGACATCGTGCCGGCGGAGCTCGACGAGAAGAATCTTCTGCCGAAGCACGGCTTCTACATCAAGGTCTCCGACTCGTCGCACTCGATCTACGTCAGCCTCCCGTTCGAGCAGGACGATCTGGTGATGAGCAACAAGATGCAGCTAGGGCAGTTCATCTACGTCGACCGCCTCGACCCGGGCTCGCCGGTGCCGATCGTCAGGGGCGCCAAGCCGCTGCCCGGCCGGCACCCGCTGGTGGGGACGCCGGAGCCGCTGATGGCGCTGAGGGCGAGGGGGGAGAGGAGTGCCGTCAAGTTTTCCGTTCCGAAGAGGGCTTCGTGGGAGACGGGAGGCGAGGGCGGCGGCGAGTCACCGCGGGGATTGAAGCCGGTGCCTTTGGATTTCGATCAGTGTACGCCGGTGAAGGAGCGGCCACCCAGCGCGGTGAAATTCTCTGGGAATTTCCCGATGTCGCCGGCGATTAGGGGGAGGGCGATGAGGGATGGCAGCGCGGTTAGGTCCTCCGCCGGCGGGGCACTTCTGTCTAAAATGGCGGAGTCGCCGATGATGCGGAAGAGCTGCGCCTTCACGCCGTCGTCGACAGCGAAGTATTCCCGGAGCAGAAGCGTTTGTGACAGAGAGCAGCGGATTTCGAAGAGTACCTTCAACATAGCTGTAGGTACACCTTTGCTCTGTGCAATTTCATCGTCTTCTCCACCGTGCTGAAAAGAATTCATTGTTTTTTCTGTCTCTTTTTTAGGAGAAGAAGAGCTCGACTCCGCCTCCGACGTTGCGGAATGCGCCGCAAGCAGCCTCTCCCGCCGCCGGCAATGCCGAGATTCTTTCGAAGCCGAAGATTAGCTTACAATCTCAAATTCCAACCGGCGATTCGAGCTCTGTTAATACAAGCCTTCACATGAATTTACCAGGAAAGCTCAGCATTCTTGGAAAGGTAAAGAGAGAGCCTCCTAAAATTCAAAATCTTTCCTTCAAATCTTTCTACAAATTGTATTAGTGTTTGATTCTTCGTTTTTATGAATTCAGGAAGCCGTGCAACAGAGAGAAACGGCGCAGAAAATCGCACTTCAAGCACTAAGAGACGCATCGGCAACTGAGAATCTCGTTCGCTCTCTCAAGTAAGGATCTCGTTCCCATTCTCGTTCGTTCTTTTGTGTTCGTGTTCGTCTTCGTCTTGCTTACGAGCTTTAGCTCGTCTCCGTGATTCGATTTCTTCTAGGATATTTTCAAACTTAACAAAAAAGGCCAAGACGGAATCCCCGGCAGCTTGCTTCGATCAGTTCCTCGAATTCCACAGCCAAATCCTGCAAGTAGTGGCAGAGATGACCTCCATTCAAGCTGCAACTGCTTCAACCGAAACAGCCAAGAGATCAAATGCTGCAGAGTCAAGAGAAGAAGACACTTCAGTGTTAAACGAAATAGTCCCCAACTCCATGGATAATCATCCGAGCTCCGACTCCGTTGCATCAAAAGGAAGGAACAACACCCCTTTCAAGGAGCGGGATCAAAAGTCAGTACTGGGGAAGCATTTAAGATCATCAGCTCTGAACCAGAAGGAGAAAACGGGGTCACAAGCAGTGTCCGAGAATGACGAGAACAAGAAACCGGCTTCTTCGTGCAGTCTATCGAGCTCCATCAGGCTGGGGAAGCAGATTGAGAGCGAAGCTGGCAACTGGTTCATGGAGTTCCTGGATAAAGCGCTGGAGAGAGGAGCGAAAAAGTCGAAAGAAACGGAGAAAGTCCCGCAGTCCCTCATCCTGAAAGTGATAAACTGGGTAGAAGTCGAACAGAGTGACCCTAGCAAAAGGCCAGTTCACCCTCGAGCTGCAGTCATAGCCAGGAAGCTTAGGATCAAGATGAAGAACCCCTCAATTTGAGTGAAGATCGTTTGATTAATTTGATTGATTGCATTGTGAAAATACTTTGAAACAGTAGTATTTGTAACTCATGTAGCTATTAAAGATTTGTTCTTTCTGAATAATGCAGAATTCATCAACCTCATTATATTTACTTCATCCGTCCCAACGAACTCGACTCGTTCATTACGGATTGAGTTCGTCTCAAAGAGCACATGATTTAACACTTGCAATAACAACGTCCCAACGAACTTGACTCGTTTCATTATAGATGAAGCTCGTCTCAAAGAGCACAGAATAACACTTGCAGATAAAAAAACTGAACTCGAAATCATCAAATCAAAATGTGGAGAAAGAATTAAAGCAAAAAGGCTCCATCAATCATTAATCAGATCGTGGCCAAACGCTAATCTTTTCCTTCTCATACTTTACATAAACAGCAGAAACGGCCGCGATGAAGTAAACTTGAATGAAAACGATTGAAGGAGTATGGTAGTTAATCACGCCCTGACCCGTGGCCAGCTCCACCAGGAACAGAGCGGTGAGTCCGAGGATCGCGATCCGGCCATTGACCCGCTCCGAATACGGGCTGAACCCGAATTCCACCTTCAGCCCTTCGGATACGGGCTCCTTCAATGCTACGGGCGGGAGAAACACGCTCGACCCGGACCCGGAGCTTGACCCGGTTTTCTTCCCCTTCCTGCTCTTCCGCACCTCGGCTTTCTTCCCGGATCCGCTCCGGTAGCGGAGGCGGACCTGCGAGAGGCGGTTCTCGAAGCTGTCTTCGCCGTCGGGTGCTGCCGGCGGCGCCGGCTCGGATGAGGTTGGGGCGGAGGAGGAGGAGGAGTCTTCTGGTGCGGCGCGCGGCGGCGCGTGGAGTTTGGTTGGGTGGTGCGGACGCGGTGGGGATGGGAATGTTGCGTTCGGTTTGGGGAGTTGGAGAGTTGAAGGTGGTAGAGTCGCCATTGATGGTTACTGTGGAGGTTGGTTTCTTCTAGCCTTTTATTTTCTTCGATTATTTTGTTTTTTTCTTTTTTTTCTTTTTTTTCTGAGGTTGAGTGGATATGAACGTTTGAAGTAGTATGAAATATCATGGGCATCCCCGTAATATGGTCTATTTCCTTTATCGCCTCAGTATTTTATGGTAATTAAAACTGGGTCCCTTAGTTTTGTACCATGATTTAGTAGTATAATTTAGTGAAGTTAAGAATAACTACAAACATGTTCCGTCTTGTTTATACTTTCTCCATCTTCTCCCTATTTTATTTCCATATGTACACAAGTATTAGTAGAAACTATTTTTAAATAATTTTACTTACTTAAATCATGTTAAGATGAAATTATTATATCACTCTACATGAATTTCTTTCAAAAGGAAAGAAAAATAAAATAAAATTTAAATCTAATACTACCCCCTTCCCATTATACTTGTCCCGTTTCCGTTTTGGGACGTCCCGCTATACTAGTCCCATTTCCATTTATAGTAATAAATTACCCTTGTTTTCTGGCCCAATTAGCACTAACCCAGCCCAACCCAAATTAACCCAACCCATTTTCATTAGGGTTTTCCCCCACCCCTCAATTATTGACACTCTCACTCTCTCATTTTCTCCGCCTCACTCTCGAACTCTCTCATTTTTCTCTCATTTCCTCCGCGAGCTCTCATTCTCTCCGCCTCCCTCCTCACCATTTTCATCTCACTCTCTCATTCTCTCCGCCTCTCTGGTACTCTCCATCTCGCCGCCTCCGTCTCCCTCAGCCTCCCAGTTTCCCGATGTCTCTCGCTTGGCGGCGGCCGCCGCGGCGGAGGAAAACCCTAGATCTCCTTCTCCGACGGAGGAAAACCCTAGATCTCCTTATCTGCAGAGATATGGTTCTCCACCGCCTCTTTCACCGCCGCCCCTTTCTCCCCTGCCTCTCGGCGTCCCGCGGCAGGCTTCTGTGGGCTGGGTGGAGGAAAACCCTAGATCTGGGCGTTCCTCGGTCTCCCCGAGTCCAGATCTGACCCGATCTGTTTCGCCGCCACCTCCCGTCGTCTCACGGCCTCCTGCTCAGGCCCCAAGGCGGAGCCGCAACCGCTTTGTTTGGCGCCTTACCCCGAGGACACCCCAAAATCGGGTCCGGGGCGCCAAGCTCGACTACGACCTTGTCTACTCCCCCCCGAGGCGAAGCGATGCTCCTCCACCGCCCGAGCCGCCGCCGCCGCCGCCGCAGCTTTCGGGAGACTCTTCAACGCCGCCGCAGGCCTACCGTCGAGCAGCTGAAGAGATGCCGGGAGCCCGTCGCCGCCTCCCCGGTTCCTTCCACCCCAATCCCCTTTAAAGATGAAGCCGACCGGCAGGCGTTTCCGATTCCTCGACCTGAATTTAAAGATGAAGCTGGCCGGAGCAGATGAAGCCGGTCGGCTCTCTTTAAAGGGGAATCGGGCAGGAGGGAGGTTGAAGACGACTGAGGCACGTGAAGATGGATGGAGAAGCCGAGGCCAATCGGGCCTGGAGATTGGAGAGCGTCCCAACTCGGTGATTCCTAACCTTTTTTGTGTGATCGACTGTGATCCTTTTTTATGCTCTCTGTAATTATGACTTCTGTGGATATGTTAATTATGTGAATTAATCAGTTTTCTGTGATGATCCTTTCTTGTGTGATCTGTTGTGATCGTTTATTGTTGTCATATCTGAGAATTATGCGATTAATCCTTCTGCATTGATGATACAGGTAATCTGTGGGAAGATGGGCTATTTGAGTAAGCGATGATGAGTTCTTCTAAACACAATTTTCTGAAATCTTAAAAGTCTCTATGTGAAGTGGTTTCAACTGCATTAGTTTGTGTGTGTGAGCTTGGGTCTCGTCAAAACACTACAATGTGATCTTATAACATTGAAAATCGGTTTCAACTGATGGCAAAATAGCCAAATGATGGTTAACATGTTCAGTCCTTTACATTGCATCTGCATAATTCAAAATAAAATTTTAACACAAAAAATTCTGTTTTCTGCACAAAAAATTCAGTCTTCTTGTTCTGTTCTTTCAATCAAAAGTTCAGGTCCAACATTCCTTCTCCATTCTGAGGTGGGATGATTCCTACTTCAGCCATTAGTTCCTCAAGTCCTTCTGTTGCTTCTTCTCTGATAAGATCTTCTATGTTTTCCATAACTAGATGACTAGGAATTTGAAGATTAGTAGGCAACATACCCTGCCTAATTAACCTGTCCTTCCCCATATGCGGTGGATTGAAGTTGTTCTTTCCTTTATGTTCCAAAATCTTGATCATCACACACTGTAGGCTTAAGAAAACCTTGTTGAGAGTCATTGGTTCAACTGCATTGAAGCTGTCTTCAACTACCTTGATGAGTTCATCTGAATTCTTGCATTTCTTCCTTTGTTGAAGGCTTTGAATTGCATTGAAATACCCTAAGTCTAGAGCATTGCACAGTGGTGAGTTGGGTGGTTGTTGTACCAACTTCATGTGAAATCCATCTGTATTTGCAGCTGCATTGAATTCTGCATCTGTCCCTTTGATGTGTGGCCTTGCATTGTCTTGTTGAATGGTGATATTCTTGCTAAGAAGGGTTGGCCATTTCTCTTTAATGGTTGGGACAATCTGTAAGTGCATTAATAACACAACAATTGACATGCATTAAATGATATTTCTGGTAGCAATAAATGTAACAGTTTTTGAATGATTGGAGCTGAAACATGTTACCTGTTTGATTAGGCAGTCTCTGATCACATCCCTGTTGATTTTCTGTATTGGTTTCAATTCTTTGGTGCCTCTTTTCCTGTTAATATTGTCCCTCTTTGCTGTGATCTCTTCTGTGAATGGCCAGATGCCTATTTTTCCATCAAAAATTACACTGCCATCTTCTCCTAACACTGGCCTACTCACTGCACACATGAACATGACTTTGGGGATGAAATTCTTTGACTTGCATACTCTTAGAGGCTCTGGTTCTGTAGGAGTGAGGTAGTATCTGCATGTATATATCTCTTGTTAACAGAAACCACTTCTCATCAATATGAATGGTGTTCTCCATTGGCTTGAATCTGAACTCATCCTTGATTGCATCATAGTGTATGGCTTGTAGACTAAAGCTCACTCTCTCTCGCATGTTAGAAGCTGTCAGTAGAGACTTCATATTGTTTGTGTGAGCTCTGAGCTTCTGCCCCTCATTTGCCCATCTTCCCAGTGTGCTCTTTGAGATCTTCAAACTTATCTGACAAGTTCTGCAGTGTACCTCTTTCTTCTACTGGAATGGTTCAATCTCTTCATAGTTTGGTTCATGTTTTTTCTTCCTAACTCTGTTTGCTCTAATGGAAGAAACATTTACAAACTCACCTTTGCTCCTTTGTTCTTTTGCAGTATTCCAGAGTCGGGTTATTGTCTTCCTGCTGACTTTGAAAGCTGTCACAGCCTCACCAATGGCTCCATGGGCAGGCTTTCCATTGGACTGCATCTTGCTGGCCAAAAGAAACTGAATGATCGCCATCCTTGTGCGTTCCGGAACATCCTTCGCCATCTTCAAAAGAGAAGAAGCAGAGCAGAAAGTAGAAGAAGAAGCAGAGCAGAAAGTAGAAGAAGAAGCAGTGCAGAGAGAATGAGCAGAAAGTGGAAGAAGAAGCAGTGCAGAGAGAATGAGCAGAAAGTGGAAGAGAAGAAGAAGAAGTTGGTGGGATTCTGCATGATTCTGCTCTTATAGGCAGAAAACTAGAAGTTCTTTGGTGCCAAAATCATTTTGGCACCAAAACTGAAATGTTTGAAATTTTTCGATTATTTCTGTATTTTTTAAAACATGAACAGTTAAATGATGAACAGTAAAGCCCGCTACAGTACAATTGCTACAGTACTAATTCAGCTTAATTATCCTTAATTATTCTGCTTAATCCTGTGTTTGACCAAATATTGGTTTGTGTGCAAGTCAAAATGGGACTACTATAGTGGGAAGGAGGTAGTATTACTTAATTACTGGTATACGGAAATACAGTTCTAAAAGGGAAAGGGAGAAAACGCGACTCTATTTAAAAACCCCAGCACTCTAAATCTAGCCGCCATATCTCAATTTTCCCCAAATTTTCAGTAAGCCCTAAATCATGGATCTCCTTCGATCCTACAAGGACGACGACGGCGAACTCCGCTCCTCTCCCGCCGTCGCGCCGCCGTCCCCGGACGATGAAGCTTCGCCGGATTCATCGCCGGTGCGTCCACTCCCTGGCAAATCCGCCGCGCCGAAGGTCGACGACACTATGCTCTCCCTCACCGTCGCCGGCAAGGTCCATACCCAGGCGCAGAAGCCAATCGACCCGACCCAGCACCTCGTCTCCTTCAACCCCACCTACGACCAGCTGTGGGCCCCAATCGTCGGCCCCTCTCATCCCTACGCCAAGGACGGCCTGGCGCAGGGCCTCCGCAATCACAAGCTAGGGTTCGTGGAGAATGCGAATATCGAGCCCTTTGTGTTTGATGAGCAGTACAATACTTTCTATAAGTTCGGGTACGCTGCGGATCCGTCGGAGAACAATTACGTTGGCGATGTGGAAGGGTTCAAGACTAACGATGGGATCTCGGTGTATAATATTCCGCAGCACGAGCAGAAGAAGAGGAAATTGGAGAAGAAGAAGGAGATGCTGAAGGAGAATGAGGAGAGCGGTGCTGTGGATTCGACTGAGCTGGAGAATCCAGCGACGGATACATGGTTGATGAGGAATAGGAAGAGCCCGTGGGCAGGGAAGAAGGACTGGGTGCAGGGAGAGTTGACGGAGGAGCAGAAGAAGTATGCTGAAGAGCACGCCAAGAAGAAGGGGGAGAAGGAAGGGGGCGAGAGGGAGAAAGGAGAAGCTTTTGTCGACAAGACTACCTTCCATGGGAAAGAGGAGAAGGATTATCAAGGGCGGTCTTGGATTGCACCGCCCAAGGATGCGAAGGCGAGTAACGATCATTGTTACATACCGAAGAGGCTAGTGCATACTTGGAGCGGCCATACGAAGGGGGTTTCAGCCATTAGATTCTTCCCAAAGCACGGCCACTTGCTATTATCTGCTGGAATGGACACAAAGATTAAAATTTGGGACGTGTTCAATTCCGGGAAGTGTATGAGAACCTACATGGGGCATGCCAAGGCCGTGAGAGATATATGGTTTAGTAACGATGGCTCCAAGTTCTTGAGCGCTGGGTATGATAAGAACATCAAGTATTGGGATACCGAAACGGGGCAAGTGATATCCACTTTTTCAACGGGCAAGATTCCTTATGTAGTGAGGCTTAATCCAGATGAGGATAAGCAGAATGTGTTGCTTGCTGGTATGAGTGATAAGAAGATTGTGCAGTGGGATATAAACACAGGGCAGATCACACAGGAGTATGATCAGCATTTAGGGGCAGTGAATACAATTACCTTTGTGGATAATAACAGGAGGTTTGTTACTTCGAGTGATGATAAGTCGCTGCGCGTCTGGGAGTATGGGATTCCGGTGGTGATAAAGTATATTAGTGAACCCCACATGCATTCAATGCCCTCGATCTCTTTGCACCCGAATTCGAATTGGCTGGCCTGCCAGAGTTTGGATAACCAGATACTTATCTACAGCACGAGGGAGAGATTCCAGCTGAACAAGAAGAAGAGATTTGCAGGGCACATTGTAGCTGGGTATGCTTGTCAGGTGAACTTTTCTCCTGATGGAAGGTTTGTCATGTCCGGAGATGGCGAAGGACGGTGCTGGTTTTGGGATTGGAAGAGCTGCAAAGTGTTTAGAACTCTCAAGTGCCACGACGGAGTATGTATTGGTGCTGAATGGCACCCGCTGGAGCAAAGCAAAGTTGCTACCTGTGGCTGGGATGGCTTGATCAAATACTGGTATGGATATGGATTCTGAACTCTTGTTTAACTTGAATTATTATTCTAATGGGTGCTATTTATTTCTGTGATAAAGAATAAAACATGTGTTTGTTAATTTGAAATACACTCTAAATCATGGCTTGGTATGCAGAGTATATTAGCTTGGTTGCAACTATGTCTATTTATCTGTTGCATGAAGTTGTATAACTAAAGTTGTGATAAATAATTCTCCGCATGATTCTTGTAGCAACAGGAGTCCTCTGCTTCTTTAGAATTACTATGCATACTTCTTTAGGATAGAAGCAATACTAGTTGTCTATTACTTGAAGGACATCATTGCCATAATTCTCAAGGATCAATCTTTAATGTAAAATATGAAACTTATGTGTCCTGAAATGCTGTTTCTCGGTTTCTACAAATGTCGTCTTGGTAAATTTACAGGCTGTTGGACTATGAGTTCTTAAAACTAACAAAACGTGTAAGATACTAAGATATATAGGACCATATATCACATGTTGGATTTTTACTTGAGAAATCTGCCTATGTAGTTTGATCTATCCACTTGCCGGAATCATGTAAGATTATCTTATCTTAAATATTCAGTCTTGGATAAAGCATTCTATATTCTTGCTTGTGAGCTATTTGCAAATGTGATGGATTGCTGTTCTATCTCAGTTGAACCTGTATATATTGTTCTTCAATATTATCACAGACTTTCCACTTTACATGCCCATATTGTTCCTGATTCAAGCCTCATTTACAAAAGCTTCTGTAGTCTGATATGAATGTCTTGTAATTGGTTACTTTGATGCACTCCTTTCGAATCACATACTCCTATGTTGTGTTAAAAATTAAGTTGACGATGCGTTTTCTTTCTGGACTTGCGGGGTATGCTGAATAGTAACTGGTCTCTCTATGAAGAACAAACGTTGTTATATACATTTGAGAACTTTAACCAACTTACTATGTACTTTTTCTAAGCATAAGCCAATTTGCTTTCTTCAAATGCATTGTGATTCTGACTCGGTGGTTATTAATATCAGGGATTAATTTGAAAAAGCTAGAGATTCGGCCTCGTTTCTATTGGTCGATCATCCTGTCCCCCAAAGCAGATGACGGGAGGGGAGGGCTGCAGAGTAGAGTTTTTTTTATTGTCGATGTTGAGACTCGAGAAGAAGCGAAGGCGGGAGCATGGCCAAATGACTCGGCCGTTCAGCTGTGTGATTATAAACCCTAGTAGACTTATGTACTGTTATGTTCCTTTGAAGTTTTCCAAATAGAAAGGTCCTAAAACATGTAGTGAGAATGTGGGATGTAATATCTTCTTTTCCCTATCTATATTCAAAACCATCGTTTGAGCTCTAAATATAGTGTACTCCCTCTGTCCTAATCGACATGTTTCTTGAACAGTTCATCAGTGCTAACTATTTGATGCATAATAGTACACCATTGTTTGAGCTCTAAATATACTCCCTCTGTCCTAATTGACACGTTTCTTGAGCTAATTGACACGTTTCTTGAGCATATTTCATCAATGTTAATTGTTTGTCCTAATCGACACGTAATATGTGTCCTAATTGACACATATTTCATCAGCGTTTCTTGAACATACTAGCTTTTGCCCCGTGCAATGCACGGAAAGTAATATTCTAAACTAATTAATTTTGGACATACCAACCCATATTGTCAAAAAAAATTCACCAATTTTCATATCAAATTTTGTATCATGTTGCTATTATATAGTCCGATCTAAACCCTAAACTCATAGTATATTTTGAGTCACGGAGCTTCCCCTTTTTCCCCGTGCGATGCACGGGATGTGCAATATTCATTCCTTTATTAATATAATAAAATGTAGTATAAGTTTCTGTATTTTATTTTTATTTATTAACAAAACAATAAAATTTCTGATGATCTACGCATAACAATGCGTTAAAAATTCATACTAATACTTAATCTAATCTTGATAGCCAAACACACCATATTGTAAATTTTATATTGTGAATCTAATATAGTACCTTGTAGGTGGGTAGATAAATTCTTGCAAGTTTAATAATGCGGTGAATTTTGGAGAAATTATTACGTGGGTGTAAATGTATTATACTCACCCCTCACTTATGTTAATATAATAATCACATGTGAAAGGTGGGTGTAATACAATTCACACTCGTCTAAGAAAAAAACGTGAAATTTGTTGCAAAGCATAAATATATCTTTATATTTTCTTTCTATAAAAATTTTTAATACGTGAAAAAAAACGATAAACGGAGAAAAAGAGTTAGAGGGATTGGCCACAACTTAGATCTAAAAGAAAATCAGTAGTGTGCATATATTGGAACAACCAAATTAAAATAATTAGCTTACTCCCGCTTGAACCATGTAAATTTGGATGCAACATAATTATACATTTAATTCTCAAATCTCGTGTATTAATAATAGAAACATAAATAATGACTAATTTTAAATTTTAAATTAAAGACTGTTGGGCTCCTAAGCATTATAGGCACGCACCCCTAAAGGTACAAAATCAATTACTTTAAATTGGTTTTGCAAATAACGATGACATTAAAAAGAAAAATAAATAATGCAATAAAATTATATATATGAAAAATGGGCGGGAAAACTCATTGAGCTCATGTTTTCTGTTATTATATATATATAATAGATTTCATAAGTGCTAACTTAATACCAACATTTTCTACAAAAATAAATTTGAAATAAAAAACAATGTCTGCGTTTGCCGGGAGTCGAACCCGGGTCTATTGCTTGGAAGGCAATTATCCTAACCGTTGGACTACAAACGCTTGTTGTTCCTCATCTTGTTTATAACATTCATCAACCAGTTTAGAATAGCATATATAATCTGCTGCTGTTGAAAGACCCCGCTTCTTGAAATCGGCGGCCAATCCATGGCAGTGGAGATGACGCTCAGCCGCGGGCAGTGGATGAGGCGGCAGCTCGCCACCGTCCACTTACCCCTTCAACCTCTCCACTCCTCCTCTCTCTCACCAATTACCCTTCTCTCCTACAGAACTCCCCCAGCTCTCACCCACTCTCTCTCCCCCTCTCCGTTCCTCTCTAATGGCCTTTGCCGTTCCATCTCCTTCTCAGCCGCCGCCACTCTTCAATCTTCCATCTCCCCCGTCCCTTTAGGTAAATCAATCTTGCACGGAATTCCATATTCTTACACTCCCGCAGCTGTTCTCTTGCTTTTCTTCCCTTGTGTTCATGTTCATGGTGTCTCTCCTTCTTCCTTTTTCATTCCTTGAGATTAATAATCACGTTTTCTTTTTCTTGTGCTCAGTGGGCGAGGAAAGCAATGAGATTCCGGTGAAGGGCTCCAGGGTTATTCTGAAAGGGATGAGATATCATGAGCTCGAGGTATTTCTCCCTTTGTAATCCTTACCATGACTAGTGTAATGTAATGTGGCTCAGTAATGAAGAACGGTTGTGTTTGTGTACTTATAATTTACAAGCTGCTTGTGAGCCTGCTTCAGTGTTGTTTATGAATTATGGTCACCTTTTTGCAGCATCATCTGTTGTTTTAATCTGTTGGCATGTTTTGGATTTGTGTCTTCTATCATGTTCTGATGTAACCGGTCGAGTAACGAGCATCTTCGTGTTCGCCTCTACGACAGAAATGGGTTCAGTCTCATGGTTATAGGCCTGCTCAAGCTATGATGTTGTGGAAACGCCTATATGGGAATAATATTTGGGCTCACTGCGATGAAGAATTGGAAGGTTGGGTTTCGAAAATCTCCGTATCCTGTGGTTTTATTTCTTGATTTGCAGTGATTTTCATGGATTCTGACCCCCGTGTTTGAAGTTGAATGCTCAATCTTTCTTTAAATCCTTGTAGTATAAGATGAGAATGAAGGAACTGTGTTCATGAAAGGAAGTTTGCAAAAACATTTTAGTATCTATACATTTCCATTTGTTTTCCCAAAACCAAATAAAGCATAATTACATAACTCTTCAAGATTCGTGAGTTACGACCTTCTTTCACTCTGAATGTGTGGTCTTTATTGGATATTGCTAGGTCTGAACAAGGATTTCAAGAAGATGTTGAGTGCACACGCTGAACTGAAGGCATTGCAGTTCAAGGATATGATCACTGCATCAGATGGAACGAAGAAGGTAAACATTTCTTCTACGTGTGTGTGTGTGGTCACAAAACCTCGTGTGGCTATGCTCTGCATACTTTCATCAGTTTTGAGAACTGTCTCATTCATTCGGGAGCTGCAGGATCTTACAGATACTCTTCACTTTGGAGGATGGACTAGTGATAGAAACTGTCGTGATTCCTTGTCGAAGGGGTCGGACTACAGTATGCGTTTCTAGTCAAGTAGGTTGTGCTATGAATTGCCAGTTCTGCTACACTGGGAGGCAAGATTTTCATTCTCCGTCTACTTTCTTCTTTGTTCTTTCTCAGTTTCTTATTGTATGAATGTAAGTGGACGGAGCGCCTCTCATGAAGATGAACGAACTCGGGACTGAAAACTAAATCTTTTGGCTTCCAAAAGGATGTGCTCAGGCTATAATAACCGTAGAAGTACAGAATTTGTGGAGTTCTAGTGATATACACTATTATCTGATTGTTTATTTTAAGATGCAGGTAATGACGGTTCGCGTGAATTTATTTTTGCAGAATGGGATTGAAAAGAAATCTATCGGCAGCTGAGATAGTCGAGCAGGCTGTTTCCGCAAGACGACTGCTTTCACATGAAGTTGGTAGCATAACAAATGTTGTATTCATGGTTAGTGTATAATCCTGTTGATTAATGCACTTCTTAAGCAACTAGCGCTGAAGTTCTTAACCGACTAAATCTGATGTCGTACTGCATGAACTTTACTCATTATAGGGGATGGGAGAACCACTTCACAACATCGAAAATGTTCTAAAAGCTGCTGACATATTGGTAGATGAGCAAGGCCTTCAATTCAGTCCTCGTAAGGTTACAGTTTCGACTAGTGGCCTCGTTCCACAGTTAAAGCGCTTCCTCAAAGAATCCGACTGCTCGTTAGCTGTCAGTTTAAATGCTACAACAGATGAGGTACTGCCTCTAGCCTTCTTCTTTAACCATGTTGAAAGATTTTAGATTCAATAATCTATAAATATTGCTAAAAATGCAGGTCAGAAACTGGGTTATGCCAATAAACTGCAAGTATAACCTCGAGCTGCTTCTTGGTACGCTCAGGGAGGAACTTCGCTCGAAACGCAAATACAAGGTCTTATTCGAATATGTTATGCTTGCTGGAGTTAATGACAGGTCCGATATTTATCAGTCAATAATACAGACTCCCTTTGATGCATTCTACTATTTCCTTACTAGTAGCATAAAGTCATAGCATTACTCCGATTCTTGAAGACGGTGCATAAATTCGATCTATTAAATTTGCAGTATCGAAGACGCCAAGCGATTGATCAGTCTAGTCCAAGGCATTCCTTGCAAGATCAATCTAATCACCTTCAATCCTCACTGCGGATCGAGTTTCAAGCCCACGAAAGACGAGAAGATGGTCGAGTTTCGGAACATGCTTGCTGAAGCTGGGTGCGTGGTCTTGATGCGGCCCAGCCGAGGCGATGATCGGATGGCTGCCTGCGGCCAGCTCGGAGAGCCAGGTGAAATCCAGCCCACATTGCTCAAGGTCCCACCTGAGTTTCAACTTGCGCTCGACCCTTCACTTTAATTAATGCATGCATGGATTATGATTATTATTATTTGCACTAATCTAGTAGTAGTTGTATAGTGAATATATATATAAAGGTAACTCTTTTTTTTTTTTTTTTGGTCCTATTTACACATGTGTGTAATTATAAAATAGAATGGAAAATATTATTTGATTTTTTAAATTATATTTATAGATATCGATTACCGATAATAGAAAATAAAAATAAAAATAAAATAAATACTCCAAATCCGAGAAAATAGGTTCAATTACTTTCCCACACCGATTAGATATGGTTTCTTGCCTTTGTAGATTCTATATATATATATATGTACTTCGATTAGGATTGGAACATAGCCTTACCCTTTGGCCTCTCCTTCCTTCTATATAGACGATCATACCTTTACAATCTGCAAACGAGAGAGAGAGAGAGAGAGAGAGAGAGAGAGAGAGAGAGAGAGACGGTATGGAAGATCCGAGTGACTATTCGCCTGGATTTGGATTTAGCATGCGTGAATGCCAACGGCTCCGATCATCAATCAGGAAAAGATCATACTTCCGAGTAGATGAGGAGAGCTCCGACGACGCTGAGGACAATGGAGCGCTGGAATCAGAGTACGAGGCGGAGGATGATGGGGCAGGAACTGAGACTTCCATCGGAGAACCAATCGACGAAGAAGCAGAACTTGAAGACAAAGCTTCTTCCACCGGAGAACCAATCGATGAATACGAAGAAGACTTAGAACTTGACACCGGAGAACCAATCCATGAATACGAAGAAGACTTAGAACTTGAAGACAAAGCTGCTTCCATCGAAGAACCAATCTATGAATACGAAGAAGAAGCAGAACTTGAACCGGAACCAATCGATGAATACGAAGAAGAAGCACCGGAACCAATCGATGAATACGAAGAAGAAGCAGAACTTGAACCGATCGATGAACACGGCGCTTCCGACGATAAACCAAATCCAAATCCAAATCCAAATCCTTGGATCGATGAACACGGCGCTTCCGGCGATAAACTGAATCCAAATCCAAATCCTTGGATCGCAGAGTGCAACTTCGGCACGGCCTTCCTTAAGTACCCGGTTTACACTACGAATCAACGCGTCGACCCGCAACCTGCAGCTGAAGAGCCCGATCCGGGCTGGTTGAACCGGGATCAACCCGCGCAGCCCCTGATCCGCGCCTCGTGGGCAGGGGACTTCGCAATCCACTCGAGCCGGGCGGAGGCGCCGGCGAGATGCGGTGGCGTGAAGGCGTGCGTCTCTGCAAAGGCGTGCGCGGAGGCGCGGGTGGCGGTGGAGCGGCTGCCGGCGGAGGTGAGATGGGAGAAGGTTCCCAAGTACTCAGTGTGGCCCAAGAGCTTCGAGCGGTGGGGCCCCAACGACAACAACATCGCCGTCTTCTTCTTCCCGACGCTGACGAGGCACGAGGCCGCGTACGACTCGCTGGTGATGGATTTGGTTCGCGACGACATGGCGCTGAAGACGACGTTGGCGGGGGCGCAGCTGCTGCTCTTCACCTCCGTCGAACTGCCGCCGCTCTTCACCAGGTTCCAAGGCAAGCTCTACCTGTGGGGAGTTTTCTGAGGAAGCCGCCCTCAACTGTGATTTTTGCATAGAATTGAATTAGTTTATTTTAAGAGTGATCAACCGAAACGTACTACCAACTGAATTGTGTTTCGTTTTGACCTTGTGAATCTCGTTTTGCATATGTTTAATAGATGCTCTAATCAATTTATAGTTTAGTCTTCTAACTTTAGCATCTAGTTTTATTTAAATATTCGTAATTCAAAGAGTAACTGAAATAGACTAGATGAGATCCTATGTTCCCAAATTGGTGTACCATATACAAAATTAGAAAGTTTTGACATACACTAATAACAAAATTCAAAATGATCATTAATAAAGAAAAATTAAAATTTCCTAATTTTATGTATGATACACCAATTTATGAACAGAGGATCCCGTCTCGAAATAGACACCTCATACGGAAATAAATAGGTAACTTCCACAATCATGGCAATTTTTTAAGTAGTTATTACTATAATTAAGTTTACGAGTTATATGCTCTAATTATTCCTTACTTATTTTATTCTAAGTCTTAATCTTTCACGTATTTTCCTTTCCCCCCCTTAATTGTAGTAATATACGAAAAAACTTATTTTATCAAATAAATTACGCGAATATACCCATTTATTAAATACGTAATGCACCTATTAAACTAAAAGAGACAAATTTATTACAAAAAGGAGACAATTACAACAAACATAAATGAAATAAAGTTGGGCGAAAAGGGGCGACCTAACAATTCAAGGGTGGAATGTGCAAGAACAGCGAGAATCGGAGGGCTGAATTGTAATTTCGCAATACATACCGTACCTGAGTAGGCAAGCAGCTTTTTTGGCGGCATCACTACAGCCCCTTCACCACCACGATCGAAGCACCACTCCAAATTCCAATATTCCCCATTATAAACATCCCTTCCCCCCTCATAACTTCTGTCTCTTCTCTCTCTCTCTCTCTCTCCAAGTTTAAAATTTCCTCGCGCAAGCTCTGTTTCATTCGCCGGAGAAATAGAAAATTCTCAGTGAAGCAGAGGAAGAGAGCATGGGAGCTAACTACCTCAAGGGCGACGCGAACGGCGGCTTCGCGCTTGCTCCGGGCGACGAGAGGAGGTTCTCGAAGCACGTCCACGATAACGTTCACGGAAACATATACCTCGATCCTGTATTTCTCTGTTTTACGCTTTCGTGCACGTTTCGGTTTTTTGTCAGTTCCTGAGTTTTGTTTTGTATTTTGCTGCATGATTATCGTATATCTTCGTTTTCGAAATTCAAAATTCTCGTCTCAAATGTTGAGATTAAGCTCCTGCGCTTGTTTTTTTATCGGAATCGAAAGGAGAATAAGTTTTCGAATAATCTGTTGTTTTTTTCCGATGTTATTTCCCCTGAGTGGTTCGTTGCGTGTTTAGGCAATTGTATCCTTGTAACTGTAGCTTTTTTGGAGAGAAGAAGCTTGTGATTTCCTATATTTGATTATTATTGTTATTTAAAAAAAAAAAAAAAATCCTAGTTATAGAGCATCTCTTTATCTGTATTTTGTTACTGAAAAGTGATATTCTTATTGAATACGAGACGCTACGATACCTTTAGCGCAGATACGCACTTGAGTGGCTGGAGACTTTTTGCTCGAGTTTCTGTCTCTGGTTTGATTATATCATATGTAGAGTGTATGTTGCGTTCATGCATAAGCTCATATAATCGATATTGCTCTGTTTTATTGCGATGATTCGTGAGGAAATGCTGGTTTAGGGATACATCGAGGTTGAAATATTAGGAAACAAATCGAGATTAGCATATATGTTTACACATTACTCTTGTTTCATTTAGCTTTTATGCAAGTGCCGCTTTCTGATGATCCTCAGTCTCATATGTTCTGCTTTCTGTTGCAGCTCGCTTTGAAGTTCATTGACACGGCACAATTTCAGAGGTAAGTGGAGAATTTTATTTTATTAGTCCCTTTTTCCTTGTCTAGAGTTAGGTACTTTATTGCTGCTTCTGTATTTGGCATTAAGTTATCAGTGATTGCTTCCTCAAATGTGTTGCAGACTTCGTGATTTGAAGCAGCTAGGTTCGCCTTGTGATTGTTTCCCTGTATAAATCTGTGATACAGGTATGGTTTTAAACTCAAAACATAGTATTTAAATGTGATTTCAACTATAGGAGCATCATACCTGGTTTATCCTGGGGCTGTACATTCTCGCTTTGAGCATTCGCTTGGGGTATATTGGCTGGCTAGTGAAGCTATCAACAGATTGAAGACATATCAAGTAATTTCGATGTCTTGCTTATACATTGTTTACCTAGGAATAAGGTACTTACTCATGCTATGTTTGTAGGGCTTGGAGCTTGATATTGATCGTTTTGACATACAAACTGTCAAGATTGCTGGTATATCCACGTTTATTTGTTGTTTCTCTATTGCAGTCATAATTTCCAGTCATTTGTCATTACTGGCTGCGTGTAGGTCTACTACATGATCTGGGTCATGGACCATTCAGCCACATGTTTGAGCGTGAATTCCTTCCACGTGTTCACCCCGGCCTCAAATGGTTATTCCATATAACTTTTTTCTTTCCTCTATGAATATTTTGGTCATTAGGTGCATTGTTTACAATTGATTCATCTGTAAAATCCCTCGAATTTGTGGTCTTATCTATCGGTCTTTTACTTCTCTCTGTTTTTGGTAGTACCTGTTGCTTTCGGAATGTGAGATAGAATTTCAAATAATTATTTCTGAGATCATTATCCCATTTCAAGAGGCACTTCATTTAAAGCACTTGCATATTGAAGACGAACCTGTGAATTCTGGATAAGGAAAAAAAATATTCCGGCTCAGTTTTACAGTTTATCTCTGTAATTGCTTAACAAAGATTTACTTTCCAGAAGTATTCATGATGTTCCTTCCAGTTGTTTGACACCTGAGACGTATCGGACATTGTTGGAAGCTGTTCTTCAATACTTAACTACCAGTAATAAAATTAATTGATTAATGATGTCTGCAGGTCTCATGAAGAAATGTCCTTGAAGATGATAGACTATATTGTAGATGAGCATAACATTGAGATTCCTTCTGAAATTCTTAAGAAAGTGAAGGTTTGCTAAGTATTTATTTTGTTGTCCTGTCTTGCTATTTAGTAGGCATATTCATACTTTTATTTAATATACATCGGAGTCAGAAATTTTACAATGTCACAACTTGAGACTGCAAGCAGAGTCCCTGATAGTCACATTCCTATCAGATATTTTCTGTTACCTATCCTGACAGTACTACTAGAATATCAAAATATGGAAAAGCTGTAAATGAGAATAAATGACATTCATTGTGTAATTCATAGGAGAGAATTCAGAATCTGAGCTTTGAAAACTCATTGTATCCGAGTTGACTGCTTATAATGCACGATTTCCCCATAGATAACACAAGCTTTGATGTTAATGTTGTAGTGCTCTATAATTTTTCATTATAGTATCACTTTCTCCACACCCTATAAGTATTGCTTTTTCTGTGTGTTATCAGGAAATGGTGATTGCATCTGAGAAGGATGCATCAAACTCAAAAGTGAGTAGTGTATCGAATAGGTCTCAGTAATTAATAAATATTGTGTGGCTGCTATTAAAAGTTTTTCTTCCTGATCAGATGATCTTTGCTCTGTTGATTTTCTTTTTTCAGAGTTCGGAAGAAAAGATTTTCTTGTATGATATTGTTGCAAATGGACGCAATGGAATTGACGTTGACAAGTACATTTTCTTTCATTTTTTCTTCTTGAAACCAATGCTCTGATACCATTTTACTTTAGCAGGAGCCAAAAAATAACTATCATTAGTCTGCAGATTTGATTACATTGTGCGTGACTCCAGGGCTTGTGGTCTGGGCTGCAACTTTCAGTTTCAAAGGTAAATCTTAAGAAAACTATAGGAATGTTGGAAAGGGTTTCTCATCTTCATCAAAACTTTCCTTTTGGTTCTTACTGATAGCATTGCCTGTGTTCACTGTTGTTACTTGCAGAGTCTTGGAGACTATGAGAGTGATGGGTGATGAGATATGCTATCGTGCTAAGGAGTGTAAGTATTTAGAGCTATAAGCTGCTTCTTGTAGTAACATTTTATACATTTATGTTTTATCATATTTTCAGATCTTACCATCCACAAGTTATTTGCTGCTCGAGCAGATTTGCATCGCACTGTCTATATGCATGCAAAAGTGAAGGTGCCTGATCTATGCAATCTCTTGTTATTCTGTGGCTTCCTCTGAAGCAGATAATCAATCGACGAGTCTTTTCAGGCAATAGAGCTCATGATAGTTGATGCCATGACAAAAGCAAATGATGTTCTTCAAATTTCATCCTACATTGATGACCCAGCTCAGTATTGGAAGGTTACTCGATAATCTCCCCATTAATCATAAGCACATATCAATCTGTGTTGTGGGCTTAAATGTCTATTCAATCAATCATTACAGTTAGACGACACAATACTAAAGACAATCGAATTTTCTTCCTCCCAAGATCTGAAGGAATCCAGAGACCTGATCCAAAGGATCAGGACTAGGAATCTTTACCAGGTACTTTCCATTCACTTAATACATCAATCATTTAAGTTTTACATGTGAAATTCTGCTTTCCTCATTTTAAGAACCTCGGCTATTCAATGTTTCAAAATATTGTATTACCTTATTCTTGTTACTTCAAAATGTTTCTGCAGTATTGCAATGAGTTTTCAGTTCCAAAGGACAATCTGGAACGTTTCAAAAATGTCACTCCTCAAGATATAGTTTGTTCACAGGTCCACTACTCATACTTAATTTGATTAATCTATTATGCTAATAATTGATAATAAATTCCTGAGGATATGAAATGCGATGCAGCTATCTGCTTACCCTACTCTAAGTGAGGAAGATGTTGCGGTGAGCAATGTCCGAATTGATCTTACTCGTGGAAAAAATAATCCACTTGAAAGGTATTTAGGAAGTAGTCGAATATTTATCCATACTTACGTGTAAACAATAGGTTCTATTTTTCAAGTCTAAGTTTACTTCTGCTGTTTCTCTGTCCCATGTGCTACTCTCCATACCAGCATCAGATTTTTCGAGGTACTAAAAATCATTCCTTAATAATACGAAACTTTTTTTTTTTCATTAAGGTTATATTATCAAAGCTTGAACTATTGGTTTATACAGATGCTAGCTACATAACTTTACTATAAACTGCACCATTTTAATTAAATGAGGTTCTAATGTTTATGCATCGACTTACAGGACTATGATAGCGATGAGAAATTTGCTATTAGAGACGATTTGGTCAGTCACTTGCTTCCGACATCCTACCAAGACATGATCGTCAGAGTCTACTCCAAGAAACCTGACCTGGTCAGAAGATTATAATATCTTGTACCAGTTTCCTTGTAGATTTCTATTCAAGCAAGAGCCTAATGCTGACTAAATATCTTCTATTAAAAATAACGTACAGGTGGAAGCTGTTTCGAAGGCCTTTGAAAACTTTCAGGTGAAGACTTATGGGATGAAGACTCAGGTCCATGAAACTCCTGAAAAGAAAAGGAAGAAGCGAATAAGGTTCAGTTCAGTGGGTGTTTAGCTTGTACTCGACTGAATCTTGCATATCGACCCTAGAAGAGTCCAATACAGCTAACAAGTTTCAATCCTCGATCGTGTCCTTCAACAACGCGGCCTACGGGTGAAATTTAAATATGAGTTCCCAATCCTGAAGTGATGTAATTACACGCCTTAACACTGCGAAAACACATTGCTTTCGCCTTTTGTAGATTTTCGTCTTGTTACATTCCCTCCTTCACGACTTACGTAACATGTGTTTGAGCATACTCAGGCCTTTTCACTGCTCATTCTGTCTGTAAATTTCATTACAGAAGTATACTTTTAACCATGGTATGTAATATTGATGTGTACTCCTCTCTTATGAGTATACTCTCTGCATTTACTTCACTCGTGTGTTTTTTTAACATTAACTTGAAATTCCTCATCTTTCGTCTTCTTGCTATACAAACTGAGGGGTGAGTTCGTCGATGTAATTACGCACTAAAATTGATCGAAATCGATTTCACATCAAATTCAGTAAGAGGCTATATTAGAAGATATTCACCGAATAAACGAGATGAGAATTCCGTGCTCTCTCAACTTCCCCTTCAAGCGAAGCAGACAGAGTCCTAAAAATTGATAACTGGCGATCTTTACGGTGCAGTTACCATCCATTTACATCAGAATTCGCTCCGTATCATGTCTACGCTAACGAGATCTAAAAATGCTGGTCAGAGTTCACTTCTAAGTTTTCTGTCCGTAAGAATTCCTGTACAAGAACTCGTTTCAAAATCTTGTCGGATGTGGCTTCACAGACGCAAAAACCACTGCATAACCACTGGAATCCTTCAATGTACACAGCAGCGGTTAGGAGCCCAATTTACACGCGTCTTCCTTTGCATTCCTGAACTCTTCTTTTAGCAAGTTGAGAATTTTCCTTCTCAACTTGGAAGCATCCACGGGTCTGAACCATCTTCTTCCAAACTGATAGAGAAACACAAATACCAAAGCAAATTATTGGTTGTGAGAGTGAGAAAATATGGAAACATCGGTATGGGAAGAAGTAGCACCTCTAAGTCTCGCTCCTTCAGACGCTCAGGGGCTTCATCAATGAAACGCTCCATAAAGAAAAGAACGAAAAGACCACAGTCGTATCCATTTTCTTGTTGAGGCACCTTTTTCATGAAAAACAATGATTGTGTTAGTCGAAAGAACAGGCCCAAGAAGCGCATGGTATCCTTGGTGTGCAGGAATAGAAATAGGTGGCGGGAAGAGAGAATACAGATTTCCTTCCATACCTGAGGTACTTTCTCCTTGATTCTTCGAGAGAGATTCTCCCAGATATGCACTGAAAAGGTCTCAGGCAGCACATTTTCTTTTTTTAGAAAATTCCATTCTTCTATTAGAAAGCTGCCAGATGAGAAAATTCCAAGAGAGTGATCAATTGAACGACCCGATTTTGATACACCGAGCCAACTGCACTACCGGATCAAAATTGCATTTTATGATATCAAATGCAGGATATATTGGTAACTATCGCAAATGAAAATCTATTCTATGGTTTTCTGAAGATACCAACTCTACATTAACAGTATTTGCTTTTGCCAAAGCATATAGCACGTGCCGAACATCCAATTTTTATTTGATGAAAGTAAAATATGCTACCAGGACAGAAATAAATAGAACTTGTCTTTAGAAAGAACTGGATGGGTACAGAAAGTTCACGAGAAACAACGATGGCTAAGATACTCGAGCTATACACACACATTGATCTCTTTATTGATGTGTACCGAAAGGAAATGGAGCAAACACACCAGGAGGTAAACATTGATATACGAGCAAATGCAGGTCTCGTTCATCAATGAAAGAACAAAGTTTACTGACCTCTTCACATTGCTGAAAATTGACTTGCTGTTATGAAGTCCAAAAGAATCCAAATGAAGCATAATTGGCCCCGACTCTTCTTCTTTATTTGGTATGCATATAATAACCAAGCTCCAGTGAAGACTGCCACAAATGAGAGAATGCAAAATATGGTCATAGAGGTATACCAGGCAATACAAAATGGGGTTAGAATAGAAGACACGATAAGTTCTAGCAAACACTTGAAATAACATGCAGACTTGGCACTGAATGGTAATGCACTGAGGTTTTTCGGTAAATGCAAATGTTTATAACTCAGAAGTTATGGGGTAGCATAAACTTCTTATCAGTATCAACCATCCTGTAATAAAGATAAGGAGCACTTCGGGCTTACTTTTCATGAATTGGTAGCAAGATGTAGGCTTTCTCGAATATATTCACACCTTTCCACCACCTTCTGAACTTCGAAAATGAATCATCTCCGCCATTCTGCATCAGGCAAACGTTAGTAATAAATGAAATACTTCAGGTAAAGCAACTTTCATAAGAGCAATGGCTCCAATCTTGCGAATGATGTTGACTTAAATGAAAAGAAAAATCTCACAATTTTTTCATGAACTTATTGAGCGTGTAAGCTAGAAACATGCAAATAATCAGCTGAAAACAAACATCGAAAGTATGAAGAGCGAGTAGCAGATATAATAGGACCAGTTCCCACCCATTGAAGTGGACTGACACTTTGAAAAGTGTATTATAATTTATAACTAATAGGGTTTAGACACTGAAAAACTTTGACATGCACGCGTTAAACATTCAATGAAGAACTCATTGCCATCAGAAAATTTATTTGAAAGATGCAAACAAGAACATCAAATTCTCATAAAAATAAAGCTTCTCCATGCCTGTTATAGTAGAGTCTCATATCAATGACACGCCAGATGATCAATCTACTATAAATGACATTGACATCTTTCTTGTGCCAAGAATAAGAGAACTAGAATTGAATTGGCTGTCCAAATAGACGGGTGCTCCAAGAGTTTCAGAAGCTACCTTGTTCAAAACATCCTGTTTCAACTTCTTATAGAAAAAGGTATTAAAAATATGAATATCACGATCCATTCTGGGAGCTGGAGATGTTGACTTCTGCAAATATCTAAGCAAAGTATATCATTCAGTGAATAATCTCATTACAAGTATATAGCATACAACTCCCCCAAATTGCAGTCTCAAGTGAAACAGATAGCATACAATTGCAGTACCAGTTTATAATAAGGTTGAAATAGTGTCAGCTTAGAAAAGACGAACAACACAGAAAACTTTATCACAAGGATTAATTACTTGTGGCAAAAACATGTACATCTGCAACTGAGTAAAGCCAAATTACAACACCAGTTTATTTTTCTTTCTTTTACAAAATGGCAGCTTAGGATAGCTATCAGAAATTACAATATTGTTTGCAGCACATAAAATAGATCATACAATATCAAAGGAGCTTGTAGCAGCCAAACTCAACAAATCTACAAATCGAATTGAACCAAAGCAGAAAGAGGAAAAAAAGATGCAGAAAGTCTTTCTCGGAGCTAGGACAAAAAATATTAGAACTAGCAGGAAAAACAGCTAATATCACAATAATAATGGCAATGGATAAGAATAATAATTACAGATGGGAAGGAGAATAACTAACAGCCTATTATTGAGCTTACCGAATGTAAAAGTTCATGACTGGTGATGACAAATAAGACTCAGGAGCCAGACAGTCTGTGTCTGAGTAACAAATTTCGATGGATTCAGGATCATTGCTGTTTTAGGAAACAGCAATTCAGAATGCATAAAGAAGGAACTTTATTAAAGAAGAATCCAGCACACTTTGGTAAATATTGCAGTCAGATGGTACCTTGAGGGGTAGTATATGCGGGCATCTTTGCTGATGAAACATATAAAGTGGATGGAATGAGTAAATGCTGATCCGAACATGCAAGTAAACAATCATGTATATAAAATTATATTTCAAAGTAGATATCAAAGGTGCAAACTTACTAGACTGTTGGATCAAATCCGTCTATTTCATCGACTATATCGTCCTCAAGTTCCTCTTCATCTAATACAACAAAAGGTTGCTGCTGAAATTTTATGTCAGTTCATCCACGATCAGCGCTGCCTATCAGCTCAAATGTTCAAATAAAGCCAAAATTTTCACCAAGCAAACAGTAAATGACTTACATTGTTCCTTCTGGAACCGCGTGGACGTAGATTATGACCACCACAATCCCTACAAACAGTAGTAAAATAGGTCAAGAATATGAACAATCACGCATACTATGTTGCTTTCTTCATAGAAGATGTTCATTTCTCTTAACTTAAAAGTGTCTTTGAATCAGACATGTAAATCAATTAACAGATTTCGCCGGTAGAGATACAGTAGAGAGGGAGTATAATAAAGTAAAGGAGGAAAATTACCAGAACCTGAATATGATCTGCTAATCATTTGCACATGCAATACTTACTTTGTTGTTAAACGGCAAACAGCGCCTTTATCAGACAGATGAGAAGGGCTAGAATCACGACTTCCTCTTTGCGCATGATTGGTTTGTCGCTGGTTACTGTTTTCTGAAAGTTGAGTTGGACTTTTGAAAGCGGCTTGTCTAGAAGTTAATTCTCTCTTTTGTGTTATAGGAGCTGAAAATGGCCTGTGCTCTTTGAATTTTTTGTACTCAGGCACATGTAAAGCAGATAATTCTGTTTTGAAACTTCTCCTCTGTATGAGAAGAAAAAGGAACAAATGAGGAGAACTGATACCAATTATCTCATTGAGCAACCAGGACTATCATGAAAATAACTCATGACAAGAGCATACTTGATTTTCCAACCCGCTGCAAAACCGCATACCAAATTCTGAAGATGGTGGAGCTTGAGAATGTGATATGACATTATCGAGACCTACAATATATAGAAGGCTTTAACTTCTGTTCTTAACATTAGACAAAAGCATAAAATATTTAGTGCTGATGCTGATTTAGCTTGAGCCTTCGAGTTCCAAGAGAGAGGTTTTTCTTTTATTCATTTAAGGAAAGAATAGAAACATTTAAACTCATTACAAAGCGTAATGATAGCCTTCACGTCCCGCCTCCATTTTCAGAAATAGCATTTGACTTTTTATAGCAATCTATTTTACTCGTTAAAATACAAGTAAACATATATCAAATCAACATATCAATATAACACATTAGGCAAAAGAGAAAACATTCAAGCTTTTTCGGTGAGTCTTTTGAATGGCTTCCAGGAAAATGTTAAAATGAAAATATAGTTAAAACTGAGTTTTGGATCCTATATATCATGGCAACACAAAAGTTTACCGTCCTCTCTGCTGTAGCACGAACTTCATTCTGTGTGTGTGTGTGTAGCTAATAAAAAAAGCTGACATCTACTATCTAGACTGAAAGATCATTATATCATGTTAATGAAAGCTCGTAAGAGCAGGTAGGCATAAGAGTTGCACACATGTAAAAATACAAATGACGAACAAGACCTACACATGAGGGAAATGGAAAGGGAAAAAAAAGAAGCAAAACCAACAGCAACAACTGGTAGAAAGCCATGCAACCTCACCATTACAGGTAGGCTCATCAGCTAATACTATCACCTTCTTGCGATTGTTGTCCTCCTGAAAAGAGAATCGTCATCACTTTAAAATGAAGCATATTTCTATTGCAATGCAAAGGAACAGACATGTAACAGGAAGAAAACCTCCACGTAATCCACATAGAAGTAGAGCAACCAAAACAGCAAACATGATACTTTAACCTCAATAAATAGACTGACGTGTGATTTTCACAGGCAATTCAACAGAATTTCAGCTGAAGTAAGTTCAATTCTTTATTTCAAACTGTAAACATTAGATAGTCCTTAAAATACGTCAGAAACTGCTGAAGACAGGATCATATCATATGCCCACAAACATTCAGTTATTCGATAAATCATAATGATGGCATCACCTCAACAGAATCCCAAAGAAAACCAAGTATCAGTATACGATAATTTAGTGTGAGCAGCACACTAAAATCTTACTTTATATATAAAAAAAATTATTTATCGGTTTATGTATAACGTTGATGAAATTATGCACAAGCCAGTTCATAGATAGTCCACATCCATTTTCCAGAACATCAAAATCAAGCACGAATATCTTCAATGTCGTATGAGCAAACACTCGCGATTCAAGGATTGTTTTCAGTTCTCACAGACACGCTAGGGCAAAGAGAACAGATCACAACTTTGCCAGTAAAAAACCCAGTAAATCTCCAACCTTGGAACGGTTTCTCCGCGCCAATTCGGCTTTCAGTTTACTCAAGAGAACCCTCAATCGAGCGCCGCCGTCTTTCAAAGGACCAATCGGCCCGGAGCTCATCCTCTGTATCTTATCGACGAGCTCTTTGTCAGATAACTTGGTGACGCTACTGTCGTTACAATAGGGTTCGGCCTCCCCGGCCTCCGCCGGCGAAGTCGGCTCCCCCGCCGCATGCGTGATCACCAACACCGGAGGTGGCCCGTCGTCTGCCGCCAATAGCGCATCGAAGTCTAATTCCAGAGGTGCTTTCCTCTTATTCTCTCCTTCCCCGGCCATGCATTCTAGTGAGAGAAACTCCGCCGCTACTCTCTCTCTGTGCGTTTTCGTTTTCCCCCTTTTTTCGATTGAGGGGGGCCAAAGGGCAATGCCACAGCTTGCTTCAATCACTAGAGAGAGAGAGAGAGAGAGAGAGAGAGAGAGAGTTATAGCAATTTCATTTATTGATTTCTTGGTAAGTTTTCTTCATATTATTATTTTTTTTTTTTTGAGAATAAGTTTTCTTCATATTATTAGGGTACAAGTATGGCAATGCAGGGACGTTTATTACCCAATCATATCGCTACACGTAATCCGTTGATTGAAAAATAAAAATTCAATCTTTACCGCAACACAAAAACCTAAATTAGGGCTCAACATCTCAAGTGCACCTGGTACTGGGAAAAAAACGAGAGCTTTATCATCTTCTATCAATGGCGGATTCGACTCCCGCGCCGGAAACCGCCGCCGCTCCCGCCGAACAGAATCCGGCTCTAGATCAACCCGCGCCTGAATCTAGACCGGCACAGCCTGATCCGTCTCCCACATCGCTTCCGCCGCTTACTAACGCTAACCCTAGCGGGCCTCCGCCGCCGTCGATTCTCGCTCCTCCGCCGCCGGCGATCCAGCCTTCCTTCCGACCTGCAGGGGCGCCGGTTCCGTTGCCCGCCGGCGTCGCTGCTCCGCAATTCGCACATGTCATGTATCAGAATCCTGGTGTACCACCGCCTGGAGTGGTGCCGGCGCCGACGGTGGGGAGTGGGCCGTTGATGGCGCCGCCTTACGCCATGGCCGGCCAGCCAATGAGATACGGGCCGCCGATGTCTAATGGCTACCCTGGTATGCCTCAGCCTCTACACCAAGGTGCCATGCCTCCGGGTGGGTTTTTCCTCTCCTTTTTCGATGTACTATCTTTTTTGTTGAGTGCTTAGTTCCGGCTTAAAATGTGTTAATCTGTTGGAGGTTATGCCTTTTTATTGGTAACGGAATTTGGCTGTTAGCTGAGTCGTTTACTGTGATCCTTATCAAGTGCTAAGCTTTATGAATCTCGTTCGCCAATTGATATGATTTTATGGGCCAAAAATGTGCTTGCGTGCCTTATGCACACCAGATATAGGGAGGGGTACGTGTTAGTCGGATTAGGGGTATCGATGACGGGATGTTTTCTCTACAGTGTCTCATGAATGATTACGGTGGGGAAGGTTGGAAGGCTTCATTAGAGACTGACTACCCTTCACACTTCAACTCCCTTTTGTTGGTATGCATACATTTTTTATCGGTTGATTTCTTTGATTTTTATTGCTGTTCTAATGAGATACATAGTAGTGATATTTAAGAGTCTGATGTCATTAGAAAGAAGAATGAGAAAGAAAGAATAGGATTTTGAAAATCAATGTTATGTGCTAAAGAATGTGATTTTGCCGTTTCCAATCTCACAAACGGTTATGGCTCTGCTGTTTGCTAGTAGGCTGTTATTTTAGTGTAAGAATGTTTGGCCCTTTTGTGGGATATTAATTTTTGAATTGCCGACAGCAGACTATGCTAACAGTTGAGTGCGCCTATGCCTCGCATTCAAGGTATCAAAATCTTCCTAACCATACAGTCTTCCTATGTGATTTTTTATAATTCATGTAATTAAGATTCTAAACCATTAAACATTAGTTTTTGTATGTCTGAAACGTGTTGGTTTGAGTGAGAGTTTGATTTGGTCATCTCACTTCTCGATTAAACCTTCACCTATGGTGCCACCAATTGGATAGTTTTGTCGTGCCTTCTGTTTGCAAGTGGATACTTAAGGTATGACCTGTTCATGCATTTCATGTTTCATGAATCCCAATGTTATTTTCTTGATGTTCCTTCAGGTTTTATGTTCAGCTGGTGAGTGTTGTCATGCCTGTGCTGCAATCTCTTATTGCTTTGATACTTTTGGTAACAACAGTTGATTTATCTTGTTGGATCTTTTTATGCTTGCTTCAAGCTATAGTCAGTTGATATGCAATTTATTAGCATGCATGTTGACAGTCTTCCTAGATTTTGTGGCTATTCATGCAGGTGTTCTTCGTTATCCTTCACCTTATGCTCAAATGATTCGGCCAGCATTTCCTCCACGTCCATTGGTTGGTGTTATGCCGCCATTAGCACGCCCTCCAGGCATTGGAATTCGTGGTCCAATTATTACCCCTGTTGTTAGACCACCCATTACCCCAGGTGTCGCAACAGCTGAGGAGCCGCAGACGACTGTTTATGTTGGGAAAATATCATCAACTGTGGAAAATGATTTCATGTTGTCGCTCCTGCAGGTTTGATATCCCTTGCAGTATCTTGAACTGTTGATTCTCATCTCATCTGGGGTTCAATTTACTGATGCATGTTTAGTTCATGAAATTTGTTTGAATATCAATCAAGTCTGACTTTTCACCATTTCTGAAGCTATGCGGGCCTGTAAAGAATTGGAAACGCCCTCAAGATCCCACCGGAACTTTAAAAGGATTTGGATTTTGCGAATTTGAGTCTGCGGAAGGAGTTCTTCGGGCATTGCGTCTACTTAATAAGCTAAGGGTTGATGGACAGGAGTTGATGGTATGATTGCATTGCCTTTTATTGAAGATATCTTTCTTCCTGTATGTTTCTTTACAGTTATGGAAGTTAAAGAGGGTACTTGTATTTCTTCATCTGATGTATTGCGTGCTTGACGAGTCTGCAGTTAAATGTTAACCAAACAACTCGGAAATATCTTGAGCGTTATGTCGAGAAAAAGAGTGAAGGTTTGAAGTCTAAAGATTCCGCAGCTGATGCTTCTGACAAAGAGGAAGCAAGAGAGTCAAGTACAGACACTGACAAGGCTGTTAAGTCGTCTGAAGGATCTCTCAAGCCTTCATCAGATGAACAGAAAAAAGATGACAGTGAGACGAATAAGGAAACCCCCGATCCTGCCAGTTTTGGCCTTGTAACTGATGAAGACAGGGATTCTGATCGTGAATCTCTTGAAAAGCTAACAGGTATGATAGAGGAAAGGCTGAGAAACAGACCACTTCCTCCGCCACCCCCACACCCACCATTAGGTATAGATTTAGCGGGAAACTCAAATTCAGAGCAGCCATCTGGGTCAAAGGATAGGGAATCGGGAGACGATGGGGTGAAAAATGGTATGTGATTCTAAACCTTGCAATCGAGCCGACAACATTTTTTATTTGCTTAATTTCCTTGATTATTGCATGTTCTTATGGAATATACACTTATGAGTGAAATGCCCAAACTTCACTATGCAGAAACAGAAGACAAAAATGAGAACGAAAAGACTGCTGATAGCAAACCCTCTAGTGACCCTGACAGAGCTGGGACAGAGTCTCCTGATAGGAGTAGAAGGCATGATAGGAGCAGGGACCGAGAGCGTGATCTAAGGCGAGAAAAGGAACTTGAAAGACATGAGAGAGAAAGGGAGCAAGAACGAGCTAAGAGGGAAAAGGACAGAGAATATAGAAGTCGAGAAGATGAAAGGAGGTATAAAGCTCGTGAAAAGGAGTGGGAATCCAGGGAAAGAGAAAGGGAGCATTGGCGGAAGAGAGAGCGAGAAAGAGAGAAAGAGAGGGCTCATGAAAGGAAGTGGGAAGTTTTGGACCAAGAACGTGATGGTGATGATGGGTATGGAAAAAAGAGGAAATACAAGATCAGCGATGAAGAGAGGAAAAGAAGACAACGGGAGAAGGAAGATGACTTGGCTGACAGACTGAGAGAGGAGGAAGAGATCATAGAAGCTAAAATGAGAGCTGAAGAAGAGCAGAAGAAACAGCTTGAGCTTCGGAAAACTGCTTCACCTACTAGTGAACCAGAGGAAGCTATGTTGTCAAATGAAGCCAATGTTGAGAACGAGGGTAAGGCTGATCAGACCTCTGAGCTCAAACCAAGTCCTGAGGCTTGTGAAGGTATTTCGTACTTCTTATGATATTATTCCAATATCTGGCTCTCCATGTCTGATCTTATGTTTACTTTATCTGATTACAGGGGAAGGGATCCTGCAGAATGGCACCAGTGATTCATCTAATTCTGCTGCAGATGTTCGGCAAAATAGCAATGCACCTACTAAAAAGTTGGGCTTCGGGCTTTCAGGGTTGGGAAAACGAGCTTCTGTACCTTCTGTTTTTAACGAGGATGAGGATGAAGATGCACGCAAGGAAAAGAAGATGAGACCTCTAGTTCCAATTGATTACACAACTGAGGAACAACAAGCTGTTGAATCTTCCATGTCCGAAGCCCCATCAGCTAATGTCGCTGCTGCAGCAGAATTCCTAAAGCGCATTTCATCTGCTAATCCTAAAGAAGAGAGACATGAAGTAGAAAAAGAAAAAAGTAGACGTTCTCACGAGAGATCTAGCCACCGTGACCGTGACCGTGACAGGCATGATGAGAACAATAACAGCCGTGAGGAGAGCAGAAGAGATACTGAAAGAGAAAGATCACATAAAACAAAGACCCCGGAAAATCAGAAGCTTTTGGATGCAAAGCAGTTGATTGACACCATACCAAAGACCAAAGATGAATTGTTTTCCTATGAGATAAATTGGGCGATCTATGAGCAGGTGACTCACTAACCTTCTAATATAACATCTCGTTTCATATAGAAAGTTGTGTGATTTTATATTCATGTAAGGTACTTTCTCATAATGATTGAATTACTAAGGTAACTTGCTTTACTTCACAGAATGCGCTGCACGAGAGAATGAGACCCTGGGTATCAAAGAAGATAACAGACTTTCTGGGAGAGGAAGAAGTGACGCTTGTGGACTATATCGTGACTAGCACTCAGGAGCACGTGGATGCAGTTGAGATGCTCGAGAGGCTCCAAACTATATTGGATGATGAAGCCGAAATGTTTGTGCTTAAGATGTGGAGAATGCTTATTTTTGAGATCAAGAAGGTAGAGACTGGGCTAACACCGAAGTCGAAGGCATGACCAAAATAATTAGAAATGTTTGTTTAATCAGTATATCAATCAATGGCACCACATGTCCCTTTTTTCTCCTTGTGTTAGAGAATGGAATAATTTTGCAACATGCATAATTTTGTAATTTTTCACTATATTTCCTCAGGTACAGTTTCTTAATCGAAGCGCAGATTTATCTAGTGTTGTTAGAGATCATAGGGTGAATGAAATCTAAAAAAATTGTCATTTACGTTTTTACCCCAGGCTGCTCTTAAGAATATGTTACTCCTTCCGTCCCGTCTATTAATGCCTAACTTGTTACGCTTAACTTACCAACTTACCGACTATTTAGGTTCATCTACTCGTCTCATTATACGTGTACTAATATAATTTGAATTAGGCAACACACATGTTTAAGTTCTTGTACTTTGACATTTTGTTTGGCCAAATACATCAAAATAACCCAAACTTTGTCCAATTACATCAAAATAACCCGAACTATTAATATTACACTAAAATAACCTGAACAATTGTACGTTTGCATCAATTTGACATCCGTCAGTTTGATATGGATGGAGCTGTTAGTTTTGCTGACTAGGCAAACACCAATCCACTTGTCGACGCCTATGTGTAAATACACCCTTATAATTTTTAAAAAACACAAAAACATTTTTATCTAATCCAAAAGGTCGTCGTTCCCACTTCTCAAAAGGAAAAAAACCTCCTTCAGAAAAACGAGAGAGGAACCCTAATTGCCATAGCCGACCTCCTCTTTCATCTGCATAAAGTTAAGAAATGTGGAATTGTCTTCCATAATCCCACCGCATAAAAGTCGAGACAAATGATTTAGAGGTAATGATCCAACTACATTTGTATTAAAGTTTTCACCTTTTGTATTGAAGAATGTTCTTTTCTTTTTTAATTCGTCTACTGGTAGGGTTGTGTTTTGTACTTGAATATTTAATAATTTTATTAATATATGCTTTAATTTGATTTTTTTTTTTTTTTGCTCATTTTGACTTATAATTTTCCATTTGAATGTTCTGCTTAGGTATTTTAGTTGACATGGATGGTTATAACATTGGAAATGTTGATCTACATCTTTACCATGGTGGCAAATTCATTGGAGAAAATGAGTACGTTGGGGGTAAAATGGAATTATTTGATGATGTTGATTATTCGGATATAACACTTCATCAGTTAGAGGTTCTATTGAAAGAGTTGGGCTATAAAAGTGTTCACAAATGGGGTTTTAGAGAAAATGGTCAGATTGATAAGTTTTTCATATTTTCTGATGAAGCTTATTATTGTGAGAAATTCAGTGCATTTAATCATTCTTACATTGTAGACCTATCACAAAAAGAATGCACATGTAGATTTTGGACATTGAGTGGAATTCCTTGTAGCCATGCTCTTGCTTGCATATTCCATGCTAGAGATGACCCCAATAAGTATGTAGATGCATTCTATCTTCGACAAAACTGTATTGAGGCATATAAGCATGTATTAAGTCCAATACTTGATCCAAAAGAATGGCCTATAGTCGAGGGACCTCCTATTCTGCCGCCTTCCTACGTGAAAAAGCCTGGTAGGCCAAAGAAAAATAGAAGAAAAGATCCTAGTGAAGTTCCTAAGCAAGGTCAGAAGAAGTTGACAAAAACTGGAGTGAAGATGTCTTGCAAAAAGTGTGGAGAAATTGGGCATAACTCTAGGACTTGCAAGGTAGAAAAAATTATCGAACCAAAACCTAAGGGCAAACGTGGACGTCCAAGAGTCCCAAAGCCTGCTGCGTTGCAAGAGGTATCTCGAAGAGAGATAAGACAGGTGCACTGAAATTTGCTCTTCTTTTATGCATATTTATTATCCTATTTTCTTAGTTTTAACTTCAGCTTGTTATATATTTACATCTGAAGGCAACACAAGGTAGTGGTGTAGTTAATGGTGAATCTGGGGCCATTTATGCAATGCAGAATTTTCAAGCTCAAAGTGAAGGAAGTAGTCAAAGATCTCAAGTGGTGAATGAGACTGCAGAATCCTAATTGTTCAAGACAAGACAAAGAAGTAGTTTTGCTTGTAATTTTATGATGATGATTATCGAAGATGTATTATCTTGATAGCCTTTTGGATTTACTTTTGAGGGGAAATTATTGGACTCAAATTAGTTGAACTGTATGAATCTTTCCTATGGAAATATACATTCTGTTGGTATTTGCCTGTTAGGTGATATTTAATGTTTTTTTTTTTTTTTTTTTTTTTTTTTTTTTTTTTTTTTTTTTTTTGAGTTTCTACATCTCTTATTTTTATTATTACTCTATTATTTTTCTAATGGCTCTATATTTGTTAATAACATTATATAGAATTGGGAATTTTAATTGAAAAGATATTATAATTATTTGATATTTATTTATTAATTCTTAAGTTTTTTTCAATGTCTTTTGGGATATTAGTGTGAGATCTTTTGTTTTAGTACAAAAAAAAGTTTAAAATAAAAAAATAATAATAATTGAATTGATATTATATTGATTTTTCAAAATTTTAGTGAAACTAATAAAATTTAACTAGGTGTATTTGCCAAGTCAGCAAAACTAACGGCTCCATCCATATCAAACTGACGGATGTCAAATTGATGCAAACGTACAATTGTTCAGGTTATTTTAGTGTAATATTAATAGTTCGGGTTATTTTGATGTAATTGGACAAAGTTTGGGTTATTTTGATGTATTTGGCCATTTTGTTTCGATAAGGTCTTTTAATAATGGGGTCATCAAATGCGTTAGTTTTTTCCGTCAACGTTTCCAAGTTGGGTTGTCAAGTGCGGTAGTTATATTTGGAAGGTTAAAGTTGGCTCTCGCCCATGAATTTGGCGGAGAAGAGGACCCAATTCCGCTACCCGTACTTGACAACTACGGTGAATCGCCGACGGCCGAGTAACGCCGAGTGTGAGTGTGACAACGGAGTAGGCAGAAGGTGTAGGAGAGCCAACGGACGGCGTCTACCCATTTTCTTTTGGAGTATTTCCAAGAGAAAATCTGGTGAAAAGGAACTGGAATTGGTCTCGGAGCAAGAAATAAGGACTACTAAAGGGACTTAGTAAAATATGAAAATTGTAGGAGGACTTGTTGAAACGAAATGTCGAAGTACATGGACCTTTAGATGCATTTTGCCTTTGAATTACAATCATGATACAATCCTTGATTGAAAATCAATCATCAATATGTTTGTTTTTATGAATCTACGACGCACTAACTTTAAAAAAGTAAAATATGCAATATACTTATACTCCTATCGAACACTACAGTTTCTAAGTAAACTTCTCTTAAATAACCATGTCCAAGAAAAACGAGTTACGATAAAAGAGATCAAGAGACCGATGGAGAATAGAAATTTCTAAGGCCTAAATTCATCCCAATCGAAGAAGTAAATAGCTGCTTTTAAAGGCACTACAATATGTGGAGATATGATCTTTCACTTAATACAAATTCATAGATATAAATATATGAATACAAAAACTTAAGAGAGAGAGAGAGAGAGAGAGAGAGAGAGAGAGAGGGAGAGAGATTAAAAAGAGAAATCATAATTGACATTTCATTAAAAAAGCAAATCGTTCATATGTAGAAATTATACAACAGATGTTTGACATTTCACATACATCAGCGAGAAAACAGCCTCAGATTACAAGGGAATATCATCTGCTGAAAGGATATGAGTTGACAAGATAGGTTATATACACTTCTACCTGTGCCCCCATTGTATACTTGAAAGTTGAAATTATTTGGAAGAAAACTGAAGTTGTCGTTTCGCCTCTGCAACTCCATCCGATTGTACACACACTCCTGAGAAAAATTCCTACACATAGCTCCATAGCCTCCACCCATCACGAACCAAACTTATCAGAACACTGCCCAAAAAAATTTGTTAATAAAGCTGATTGAGAATATATTGCAGATAAATAGACATCCCTTGTTCCTAAATCATCAGTTCACATCCTTCTTTCGCTTGCTAGTTCTACTTCGAGTTCTTGGATTATCAGAAGACTCTGGCTCGGGTGCTTTCTGCAAGGTTGGGCTGCTAGGATTTGCAGGATTCTTTTGAGTTGGACTTTGATGAGTTTCCTCGTCTATTGCAGAAGCTGGCTCCAAAACCTCAGTTGCAGCAGTTGGGGTTGGGAGAGGTTCCTCATAATCATAAAGGATGGCCGCATCCAAAGAGTATAGGCGCAGAGCAAGCGCTGAGAGAGTTGTCATTCTAGCAGCAGTAGAAGGTGATGACCAATACCACCAATCGTTTCGTAAATACTCACTTTTGATTGAGTCCTCAAATATGACAGTAGCCTGAACCATCTGAAATAAGAAGGTATATGGAACAATGATGAGATGTGAATCGCCTAAAGATGGTACAATTTATGAAAATCAGCAGAACAAAGTCTTGTAAAGATACGTTAGTAATCATTTATATTAATAACTGAAAATTTTGGAGATGTAAGCATATTAAGAAGGTGTGACTAACCTCATAGATTGATTTTGCAGATTTGACAAAGGCTCGCCATGCACGTCTTCGTTCCGGATTTGACCTTGACTTTCGAAAAGCATCGTCTGAAAGAGCAGCATCCATATCCAGTAGATTAATCTTAAGAGACTTCAATATCTCAGAAGCTCTACCTACTAACGGCCTGGATGATGATTCACGAATCATAGTACTCTTCGACAACCCAACTAATGAACTTCTATCCTTCATTGGAATTACTTGATCCTTCTCACTCGCCAATATGGATTTCAATCTCCCAGCAATAGATAGTTCATCAGAGAGGCCGTTTTCTGCAGATTTTGATGACTTGGTTGAGTCTTTGAACCCCTTACTGGTCATCACATCACTGGGCTCGGTATTCTTCTGCTTACTTCTCACATCTGTCGACTTTGAACTGGCCTCATTTGTCCGTTCAAGGCCTAAAGTTAAAGCAGCATCGCTCAGATAAGGAGACTGGCCTTGCAAAAGGGATGGGACTCCACCACTGCTGATAAGCCCTATTTCATTCACTCCATCCTTGACTGAGCTAGGAACAATGAACCTTGTCATGATCTCCTCAAAATTGAATGGGCAATCAGCATTATAGCTTTCAACAGAAGTAGAACCGTCGATTGGTTTCTCAACTGTTGATCCTTGAGGCATGCCAATACTTGCAGGGCGCTTTTCCTGAGAAGCCGCATTTCTTGGTTTCTTGCGTTTAGTCATATCTTCAGCTGTTTGGCTTCTCTTAGACCCAGATGCCACTACTTTGCAGTTTTCTTTGGCATGTTCTATAAGTTCCTCAGAGGTAGAGAAACTCTGATGACAAGAACCACAATGCTCTTTAGAGGGCCAGAGCATCTCTAGGCATTCACATCTACGCATTCCGCCAATCTGACTAGCCCCATCAACGAGATCCTGAGGATCACCTGCCGCCTCAATCCTTTTGCAGGGACCAAATTTCTTCTCCAAAGCATCCATAGCCTTTGTAGCCGAAAAATCAGCAGCCACCGTTTGTCTTCCACCAGGATTTATTTCTCTTTTCTTCAGAATGTGCTCTTCATTATACTCCGAGTCTTTCAGTTTGTTAGCTTGGAACTGCAAAATGGATTCCCTTAATTCTTTCTCCCTGACATTATTCTCTCTCAGCCATCCAACTAGCTTCTCGATTTCGCCATCAGATTCGTAATACACCCACTTGTCAGAACCAGGAACACTTGAGAAATCTCCAGGACACCTCTCCTTGGATGCTGTATCGCCACAGGCCACTATCCATGGACGAGCACCAGGATAATAGAAGGCCCAATACACTCTGCCAATGGAATCTCTCCCCAAGAAATCCCTGCGAAGAGATATCTTGACGAGTTCCAGTTCTATGTTAGCAATTGATTCCTGTAGGTTGGTGATTTCATTCTTTACAGGACAGGCCTTCAGACTGTTGACTTGTGATGAAGGCACATCACCTTGGTTGGGACCCTGGACAAGCTCTGTCTCACGTTCAGATGTGGGGCTAGAGAAGAGAGAACTCTGCACATTGTTTGAAAGACTGGTATGCACTTGGTCACTTTGCGGCTGCTGAACAGAAACTGGTTTCTCAGTAAGCCAGTTAGGACCTTCTGATGTTTTGACGGAGAGCTTCTCATGTTGATTTTGGTCCCCAACAATCTGCAACAATGAGTAAGATTGGATGAGTCGTCAAAGATTATGATTTTACTGCTCCTTGAAGGAGGTAGATTGTTTATAGCCAAGAAACTGTTCATGGAGGAACCAGAGAAGAGGGAGAAAACTGACCTTTTCAGAAGGTTTTTCTCTTGAGATATTTTCACTAGCATGCTGGGAAGAGGATGCATCTGACTTCAGCTCTCCACGTACATTGAATACACCAGAATTAGTTTTCTCGGCACTTAAACCAAGAAATTCTTCCTTAACTTTGAGAAGTTTCAATTCGGAAGTGAGAGAGCGCAGTTTGTTCTGCAAATCAGCAGCTCGGGAGGCACATTGGTCCATATGGTCCCGAACAGTAGCAGAATTTAGTGCTTCATCTAACAAGAACTTCAACAAGGAAATCCGCTGCCAAAAAAAAGAAAAGGCCATTGCCTCATCAGAAATGGGTGAAGAGCTGCTTATATTACAAAGTACTGGATATTAAGGAAAATATTGAACTCGGGAAGATCTGGGCAACATACCTCCTCAACTGTGAACTCCCAATGTTCTTTCATCTCCATCGATTTCGCTAATCGAGACAGTTCTTCCAAAAATTTGGAAGAGAATTCACCTTGATTTCTCTTCTTCCTGCGATGGCTTAAGACTGACGCATAGGCTGTACCGGAAGGAAGGGAGTGACCCGCAACACAAGAAGGGCAATACCAGTTTCCATCTGGAATTCTTAGTAGTGGAGGATCCAAGCAATATCTGTGATACTCAGAATCACACTTATCACACAAGAGAACATTGTCATCGTCTTTGTCCATTCCACAAACTTTGCATAAGCCGTCATCCCATGGAGCTTTAGGGAGAACGCTATTGCACACCTGAACAAGCAAATCATCTCTCTCCTTCAGAGAATCAGCACTTGCATCTTTAACGTCAGAAATATCAGCCACTTTCTGGAAAAGTGTCAGAACCTGTGATATAATACAATAATATCAACTGTAGGAAGATAAACAGATTCAAGTTGAACACCGTAAATACTCTCAAAAACTCAAACCAGATGTAAGTATATGACCAGAGAAGTACACATATCAGGGCATATATTATAAGATATGGACACGATTAAACTGCATAATAAAATGACAAGATTAAATTTCAGGTTTGTTGGAATCATATGCTAGCCATGGACATGCTTACATGGTGGGTTACACCTACTAAATTCTTGAGCTGGCAGAAAAGAGAGATGTGCAGAGTACTAAATATCAATTTTGCCCTTTCACAAAGATATGTCAAATACCGTGAAAATTTATTAAACACACACACACACACACACATGCACTCAAAGGATAAGCTGATCAACCTCTTTCTCGTACATATCTTCGAAGTTTTTGGACAATTTATCAGCCAAGTCAATCAGATCAGATCGATCACCATATGCAGTATGTATGTTGCGCCAAAGCTATATAGAAACAGAGAAAGTAGTAAGGCATTTCAATCCCAAAAAGAATAGTATTATTAGACTTCCATAACAAAAACTTTTATCACATGAAAAAAGGGGAAAAAGTAAAGCCATAGGTGAAACACTCTCACCTCCCGGACATCATCAACAAAAGCTTCATGAGATCCACCATAAGCACCAGAGGCCAATCTGATATCAATAGTTCTAAAGTCTAAAGGACGAGATACCATGCCAGGATAACCAATAATAAGCCCATCATCATCATTATCATTGGGATTTAATATTATTCTTCCCAATAGATTGCAGAAGACTTTTTTGATATCTGAAGATGCTGCCCGTCGAAGCACAATACGACATTGTTTGGTGATAAGATCAGCCATGCTGGTCTTGATCTTAACCTTCTCCCTTCTCTCTACCTTCTGCTGCTGTGGATTCTCACTGGTAACTCTAGCAAGAACTGAAATGACAGCTCTCTGTATTCAAACAGCAGCACAAAATTAAATCACCTTATATTTCCTTGTACAACTAACAAGACTTGCCTTATATTTGTTTCAAAGTGAAAGCATCTAAAGAATATTCAACTAGAATGAAGACATCACCTTGGTTGGTCCTGATGCATTCCCCTTGTATACTTCCTTACTAATGGACTGTTCCAGTTCGTGTTTAGCCCATTCTGGAGGATTTCTGGTCAAAGCTTCATGGATACAATTACGGATTCGAGCTCCGACATTGGTAGGTAGTTTCCTCACAGGTTCAAGTACTTGAGCCCACTCGGGGATAACACCATCATTCACCTCAATCGTCTGAGCACCATTGGCATCTGATTCTCCCTGGCATAAACTTACAATGTCATTTTTAGTCTTTAATGAACCATAGACTTCCTTCATAGCATCACAAAGAACCTGAAAAATAAGATACAAGATGATATCATTAGTCAAATAGTAATATTTAAAATTCAGATTTTGAAGATATCAAGGTTTTCAGCAAACAAGTTTGCAGAAATTCTGAAAAATGGCATTAATAACCCAAAAATTAAAAAAATAATAATAATTTTTTTTTTTTTTTTTTTAAAAAGGTTAAATGACAATGCGTACCATTGCGTCTCCTTCCAATGCAGCTATGCCGGTTAGAGATCCACAAAGAACCCCACCATCACCTCGTAAGCAATGGAAAACTTTTCCACTTTCACGGCTAGCAATCTCTGCAGAATCAAGGATTCCATCCATGGACAACACAGCCAAAATGAATCGCCGAGCGACTTCGTGCCATGTAAGTTCATTAACAGGCAGTATGTCGAGTTTCATCTTCTTTAACTCCGTCAACCAGTCCAAATCTTTTTTCCTGCCTCTCTTCGATTTAGACTCCCCAGCATCAAGATTAGGGCGCACATATATTGCTGCTTTCGATAACAGCTCGGTAACAAGCAGTTTAAGCAGCGATCCAAGAATCTTAGCCAAAAGAAGACCTGCACATCTGCCAATACAAGCTGATCCAGCTTGAGAAACCTTCTCACAATTGGAAGAGGCACCACCTCCACTCTCAACAATTTCATGTCTTGAATCCAAAGGGTAGCTATCTAACCAAGGGTTCACAAGCTCGGATTCAAGTTCTTGAAAAGTGAAAGGCTGCCCAAGCCCTAGCACGTCAAAGAAACGCCACGCTAGCTCCCAAACCTGAAAAGGATAGTAATAAATATAAGCATGCAGAATATAAAATGCAATATCAAACAAGAGAACAGTTTTGCACCTGCAGAGCATCTCCCATCAAGTATGACGGGAGCCTTGAGATAAGTTGCTTGCCTGAAGGGCAGGGACCCCGTTGTAAAGTGTCTCCGGTCCCACCCAATCTCAGCAGAGATCTCTTAAAAGTTTCATGTGCATGGCTGCCCTTCTGTGCAACCCGCAGAAACCCACTGCCAACTGTTTGTAGGCCTGAATTCTGCTTTCTTTCACTCAGTTTTTCATACTTTGAACATGCAGAAACCCGAGGAAGCTGTTCTAGAATTTCTTGAACAAAATCAGCATCCAAGCCAAACCTGTCCTGCTTCAACCATACCGAAAGCATTTCACATGCCATGTTAAGCTCATTTTCACTCTGAACCAATGTAGGGATGCTAGCAGGTCCTTCAGCATAACAGTATCTTGATAAAGAATCATCACCGTCAAGATTTCCGTTATATATTCCATATACATCGTGACTGCAGAAAAGCTTAATTGCACCCTTTTGTTTGTACATCTCACGACAAGCATACAAGAAAGCTTGAGAAACCTTTTCCCACACGGATGATATTGACCTGTCCTCGACCTGAAATTCCCCTATGATATCATTCAACCTTACAGCATCACTTACTAGACTTGAAGGTCTATGAGGTAGGACTTCAAGATTTTTTGACTTTGAAGAGTTGTCTTTTTGGGCATGAACCTCCTCTTCTCCATTTAAAGAGTAAAGACAATCGCCTAGACTTGGGGGGTTGTCTTCATACACCAAGGTAATTGTGGACATACTATCATCCTCGACCACCGAAATTGTATCCAGATCATTGAAGCCCCCAGTGCCATCGCCTTTGCAGGAAGCTGCCTTCTTCTTTACAAGGACAGTTGAGCCAACTGGTATTGACTGCATGGTGCATGGGTATCTTTTGACTTTAAAAATTGGGCCACTATCACCACCATCTGCAACAGCACATAAAAAGAGAGACCCAGTAATCCTATCATGCCAGCTACATCTGTATCCAACAGGCCAGATTTGGTTTGTGTTGTGGTATGTTGGCCGTTGATCAATATTGCCGACTGATATAAGACAGAAGTCGTGATATTGAATTGGAAAGCCATCCTGCAAAATAGAGGAAATATTTGGTAAGTGGGATGTATATCAAGTCCACAGTTATGCGGTCATCAATCATTATATTCTACAGTACAATCAACTTAAACCTGTAGAATTGCTAATAACGAAGCGACCATATTCAGAAATTGAAACACTGTTAAAGAGCTATACACGTAGAGTTTCACTCCAGTTGGTGCTCATGGCATTAAAATGATGTTTACTCATAAAACGAAGATAAGTTAAGCAAAATTCAGCATAATAATATGTGAAAAAGTTTTTGTAAGTGAAAGTTCCAGCTACAGTTTGATCATATACTTACATGGCCACGTTCATGAGGACCACCATGTTCTGAAGAGCCCAACTTAATTTCGGGAAAACTTTTGACTCCTAAGCTGGATAAAAAACCCTGGTTCTTGCTGGCCCTCGACACCTTCTGCCTCTGTCTGGAGTTCTGCGTTGTCCCGCTACGGATGGAGGCAGGCCCTGTACTTACATTATCATTCTCCAAATAATGATGGCGCGGTGGCAGCCCGAAGTGGAGAGCAACGTCTTCCATGGATCTGAACCTACGGCCATCTGGTGCAACATAAATAGCCGAGGTTTTATGTCTGATGTCAGAAAATTCAAATTCAACGTGCCAACCTTCTCCCAAGGTACCCGATCTTTCCACTACATATTCTTTAAGGGTTTGTAGATACAACGCATTTGGACTCGAAGAAGGAAACTCCAGTGGAGTAAGACTAGCTCGGAGCCGTGCAGCAAAAGGAGATTCTTTCTGAATAATACCTAAATTTCCATCAGAGTTCAATCTTTGTAGTA